>JWJB01011040.1:0-29097 GCA_000812895.1 Rutstroemia sydowiana | reverse complement strand
CACTAGAAAATAATCTCTCTAAGATGAATAATCAGCTTTCAATTGATCGACTATTGATTCTTCAGAAATAGATACTTCGGGCTTCACTATTTCGGTCGTCGGCTCTTCAGGGCTAGGTCCTTCGACCTTCAAGATTTCCGTCGGTTTTATCTCCTCGACGGTTTTTGTTGGGATGGCTTTTGACTCTTTCGCCGCGTTCGAGATCTGCTTGCTTTGTGGTTGATTCTCCGGGCTTTCTTCTTTTGGAGTCTCGACTCCCTTTGCTGCAGTGCTCTCATCAGTCGACAGAGTTTCAGCTATGGGCTTTAGAGGCTCCGCGTTTGCGTCTTTCGTCGCCGATTCGGTTTGTGGTTGAATAGATACGTCTTGCACAGTTTCACCACCATCTTTGGCTGCCTCGCCAATCGCCGTTTGACCTTCCGGTGTCTCAACACTCTCGTTCTTCTTTGCCTCTGCGCCATCCTTCCCATCCTCAACTTTCGTTTCTTCTGACTCCTTGGCTCCATCGGCGTTCTCGTCGCCTGGGGTTTCGCTCTTTAACTTTTCAGCGGCTGCTTTAACGGCTGCCAGCGCCTCCTCAACAGCATTAGCCTCTTTTTCCTTCCTCAGCTTGGCCAACCTAGCACTTTGCCTCTCCCAAATTTGTGCCGCCAAGTTTTCCACTGCTCTCGCATTGCCAAACTGACTTATGCCTCTCATCCTACTTATTCTCCTTGCTGCAATCCTCATGTACAGTCCATCGTATCCACCCTCCACTTCTATTTTCGAATCGAACTTCTCCTTGATACACTTACCCAAAATTTCCAGCAGTTCAGGTTCGGAGAAATCATGAAAAGTCAAAACATTAGGAAGCAAACTTCCCACACTCTTCGTTCCATGACCCAATAATTTTCGCATTCCCTTTTCATGGCCAGCGAGTATGAAAACTGCTGTCCCCCTAAGGACTTCAATTTGCGCTAGGATGAAATCGAGAATTTTAGTCCCATTGCTGTAGTCATCAAGCGTCATGGCATCATCAATGAACATCACACCTCCAGTGGCCACACGATCAATATATCTTTTCGTCCTCTCGATCCCTCCGTCTGAAAGATATGTGCCTGTTGTCTCCATCACTTCATCCCTTGCAATGATACCCGATGCATATAGATACTTTGCATAAATCTTCGCCATTGTTGTTTTTCCCGTTCCCGAGTTGCCAATAAATACAGCACCGAATCGCTCTTCTTTCAAGCCAAATCGCTCATCTTGCAGGCCTACGTTATGCCGACGTGAATTTTCAATTTTGGATTTCAAACGACGGACATGTTCTTTGACTCCTTTGAGGCCGGTCATACTCATGATATCCTCCCATGCTTTATCGGCCGTCTCCTTCTTCTCCTGCTCTGTACGTATCCGCATCTCATTTCTCTCTTGCTCGGTTTCGGAATCGTCGTCAGATCCAGCATTTGATGATTGATAGCGTGGAAATGGTGGTTGTCCAGGTCCAGGGATTCTAATAGTCCAGATGTTTTCCGTCGTGTTCCAAATATATCTACTTCTGGGGGAGTCCAAATCCTTGGGTATATTTTTGGGACAGTGAATATCGAAATGGGAGTCTTCTTCGCATTGGCATTTTTCACGGTAGACAGGACCGCCAACATGGTTAGTGAAAACTTCTTCGCGTAGCAGTTGATAGTTGATATTCCATATACAGTCTGTAGTTGAAAGTCGCTCCAAACCTAGCTTCTCCTCGGCCCGGTCGAGTTCCTTGACAATTCGGAGTGGGATGAACTCATCTCGAGACCCGTAGTCATTTTCTAGCCATAATCGGATAGCCCTTACAAGATAAGGAAGATCTGGTGTAACCAATACCGGCATAAATGATAATTCCTTACACCGCTCTTCCGAGGATTTCTTCTCGTCAGCATCTTCGGCAACAGCCATAATCTCATCACCCAGAAGAATTTCTTCTACTTTCTCAGGAGTTTTGGCATCGGTGTCGGAATTCGGAAGTGGTATCTTGAGATCTGCCCATGACCAATCCGAGACGAGTTGAAGAACTGGGTCACTGGCTTTCGATTGCTGCTCATCGTCTTCCCTATCATCCCACTTGAATAGCGGAAGATCACCCATGGCCACCAACCTCCTTAATTCTTCCTTCCCCTCTACACTTGATAAATCTAATCCATCTAATCTCCTCAAAGCTTTGTTCAGCTGACTCTCCAAAATTACCACATCTTCTCCTAATAAATGTTTTGCATGTGACTTCTTTACAAAAGGAAGGAGTTTACGATATACGTTTGTTGCTTCCTCGAGAGAGAATTTGACTTGGTTTAAAATAGATTGTGCATGCGTTGATGTTTCGCGACAGGTAGTACACGGCGGTGGTGGCATTTTATCTATTGGGTCGTTTCAGGTGCAGGTGCTGGTACTCTTCGAAGATTATTTTGTAGTTGAAGAGATAGATAAGTATACGAAAAGCATTTGATGTACAAGTACCAGATAAGTAACTTTCTAGAATACTGTGAGATCTTGCGATATTGGTATAAAGAATAGTTCTATAATAAGGATATAATTCGTTCTACTAGAATTGAAGCAAGAATAGAACGATCTCTAATATTCACCAAAATATATATTCAATAATTGAGATGGGGCAGAAGGGTAGAAGGATAGATAGAAGGAAAATAGAAGAAGATCAGATAGAACAAAACGAAATAAAAGATCAGATTATAAATGAAACTGTCGTGGTTCATATATGTAGATGCAGAAGAAGGCTATCTAGTATGATGTCCTTATAACCTATTAAATCAAAGTAAATACTGCGAACCGGAATGCCGTGCTGAGCGCTGCCTAATGCCTGCATTATCCAGGTCATATCCAGTTATAATCTAGACCCTTGACTCATTATTTATCACGGTACCGCTGTACCAGTAAATCTCAAGCCATTTTTTTTCATGGGTTAAATGATCCTTCAGTGGCGTCTAAAATATAAAAATGGTTTATTTGGCGATAAGATAGATTAAATTTACCATCATATGGATCATATTGGGGACTGGGGGGCAATTAGGTGGGGGGTTTGGGCGGTAAATCGTTATAAAATCATAACTAAAATGGGAATTAAATTTAAAGAAATATACAAAATTGTATTTCTTACGAGGTTAACAATGCAAGAAAGCGTGTCAGATGTGCGTTCGTTGACCTGGATTTGAAGCTGCAGGCGGTTAGGAACTCGGTGAGGCGAAAGGATTCACCATATTCTCCACTCAATCCTTGTAAAACCCCTCTATCTTCTTGTCAACTCTCAGCAAAGTGGATCTCCAAACTTATGCATACATTTTCTCAGCCTCATCATTTTTCTTTGCGCTCATCCTTTTCCTTGATTTTTGATCATGGCGGAGTAGGATAATCGGGAAGGCTTTGCATGAAAAGGGCAATTGTGGGGAATAATGGAGGGGTGAATGGGATCTCATTTGCCATTAAACATTTTGAGGAGGATGGAGGGCCACCAAATACCATCAGCAGCCACCACTATGGATTATTATGAATGCAGGCTGATTTTGAGGCTTAATTCAGCAAATCTTGTACACTTCCACAACTTTAGAATGGATCATTGAGGCAAAAGGCACTCAAACAATGGGACCAGGTACAACTTTCGCAGACTGTTGCCAATGAGTAGTAACCTTTGGCCTAGGTAGAATGCGGATTCTTGGCTAAGGTTAGCGATAAGGTTAGATCTTCACTAAAATCACACTCTTTTAGCTAGGCCTAATTGACTACAATTTGGGAAACCTCATCGTCACCAACCCCGTGCTTCAACCATATTGTACTATCGACTCAAACAACCCATCAACATTTCTCACATACCTCAATTTTCATGGACCGGAGATATTGAACGGTCACTTGTCACATCTAGTATTGAGTAAAGTAGTATTTTAGTATTCTTGAAGGGTTGTCATTGAAAATACTTTTATTGGTTCAAAATAGCAAATTCCAATCCACATCGCAACATGACCCGGAAGATCCCCGAATCTGAATACATCGTCGTAAGCTATAATTAGAGTCTGTTTGACGAGATATACTAGCAACCAAATACCTTCAACGAACAGATACCATCCACATATCTCAGCTTCGTTGCGATTCTGGTTGTCTGTCTAAACCAAGGCAAGCCGAGAATGTTTATGCTGATGAGGATATCAATAGGATGCTGGGATATCTGATGCTATGCATACCACTCTGCCATACAGGCGTTGTTGCTGTAGCCACGATATTGTGAAGATTGGGTGCAAGTTAACTTCCAGCCTTTGCTAGGAACCCATTGAGGAGGATCACTAGAGCTGTTACTATGTCCATTAGGGCACAATTGAGCCGAGACAGGTCGTGATGTCACCGCAGCAAGCAAATCGAACGCAAGCGCACCGTTGCTTTTGCAGACAGTAGCAAACTCTCCTCTGTCTTTGAGTGCTGCAATATGCTCAGCAGCCGTTTTCATCGCCACCGTAGATGGGGAGCCATCACTCTCAGGAAGCTCTTCGTACAGCAACTTAAGACTTGCCGAAAATGCCGGAGTGTTCCATTCAGAAGTCACCGCTTTGTCGTATTTCTCCATTGCGAGTACTTTCAATGCAGGTATGTCGAACTTATCGCCGATGATGCAGAGCTTAGCATTGACCACAAGCCGTACTCCAGCAACTATGTAGTCGTCTTCGTAGTCTCGGAGGTAGAGGAAATCGATCATTCGCTCGATGATTCCGGGTTCCTCCTCCTCAGCATCGAACACTTTAGTAATTGACTCCTATTTACGGGACACTAGTCAGCGGCAATTTCGAATCATTTTGCAAGTCTGTCTCGTCACAAAAGGCATAGATATGTAGAAATCATGGGATCACAAGTCTGAGCAGCTGAACTTACTTTGAAGTTACCATCAATAGCGGCGCGGATAACTTTCGATTGACTGCAAACGACAACGCGATGAACTGGGAATGTTCTCGAACCGCATTTTATAGTAAAGTCGCTGTATTCTTTTGCTTCCAACATTGCCCTAACATATCATATTAGCATTTATGGCCCTCCCTACTTTCTCCTTTTGGCGTTCGAAGTTAGTACGTACTTAGACCACGTGTTTGAAGAATTATTTGTAGACATCTTTGAATCGGGTATGTTTGTGTCGGATATATCTTTGCCGGATGGATTTGAGTCGTCAAGTAATGCTAGTAAAGATCTCCTATTTCTAGAGTTCATCTCAAGTGCTTTTTTTTTCTTCGCCATCAACGGACCTACACGAATGAGAAAGAAATAGAAAGGTCCAAATTCTTGTTCAACATCGAGGAGGAAGAATACCACGTTATAAATGGTGGATTGTTGGTGGCAAGGCGCTGCCAACCAAGGTTGGAATTTGTAGTTAAAACCTTTGGTGACAAGGCAGACAACTTTCCACAATTTTCTTGTTCTTTTCTTTTTTTGGTTGACCGTTTGTTTTAATTCAAACCCGAATACAGTGAATTTCCTTCTGGCACACTTATGAAAGCCAGTATGGCATCATCCTGCATTTAGATTCCCTTCCGGTTAGTTCAGCGCCATCAGTATGTTATTGGTCCCATACTCGTTTGCTTCACTTGTTTGCTTGGTTACATCCAACCAAAAGGAGCGCAAAAATGTAACGGTAACATTGGGTTTTACACTGCCGAATCCAATTGTTGCTAAAGCCTCATTTAAGATTGAAGTTCACATGTTATTATCTCTCTCCCACTTAATGTCATTGATCAAGTCTCAGTTTGCAATATTCCTATAAGGTTTATGTTCACCAAAATTGTTTTCACTTCACTCTGCAATAGTTTGTATGGTAAGAAGCCGTTGTATTTAGAAAATACTACATACATGGAAGATGCTACAATGTACAGTATATGCATCTTGATGCAATCGCTGCTAAGTTTCGACTGTCTTTGTTTAGAAGACTGATTAGCCTGCTAGAACCTGTTCCACCCCAAACTCCCAACCACCATCTACCCTATTAGGGCATTTTCCTTTCTGTCCAACCAATGACCCTTCCTGTTCAATCTTGTGGATATATTCAGGCCAATAGGCTAACAGGGTATCAGGTTAACAACCACTCTGCCTCGCAGGTTCGATCTAGACCACCCAATTTAGTAGAGCTACTGTTGCAAAAGAATCTCCAGCCTTTGCCTGGAATCCATTCTGGGTCATAGGCACTCTTATTATGACCTCTGGGACACTTGTTCGATTTTGCTTTTGTAGCAAAAGCGGAGAACAGATCATATGCAAGTGCAGCATTTTGCTTGCAAAGCATAATGAATTCTTCATTGCCCATTGTAGCTGGGGTATGTAAAACTGCTGCTTTGATTGCCTCGGGAGAAAACGGAGCCACTTGCACAGGAAGATTCTCATAAATCAACCTCATGCTCTGCGTAAAGGCATCAGTATTACACTCCGAAGAAACTATTGCATCGTACTTCTGCAAGGCAAACTCTTTCAACCCAGGGATGTCGAGCTTGTCGCCGATGACGCTGACTTTGGCATTGACCATAAGTCGTTCTCCATTGCTGGCTGCAGTGGTGTCATCGTAATCTTTGAGGTAGAGATAGTCGATCATGTGCTTCACGATCGCCGGCTCATCGTCTTCGAGGACAAGTTCCTTGGTGGTTCCTTCCTGTGTATCTGTCAGCCATGCTCCCCAAGTATCTTTTCTTAGCATTTGAACTCACTTTGAAGTTACCATTGATTGCAGCATCAATTACTCTTGACATGCTGCAAACCACGACTTGGTGGACGTGGAAAGTCTCAGATCCGCACTTGATAGTGCAGTCGCTGTATTTTTTGGCTGCCAACATCCTATCCCATGTTAGAATTCATTATGTAGTTGATATGGGTGCAGTACTTACTTGGCCCATGGGTTTGGGGAAGCAATATTGGAGTTTCCGGAATCTTGATTTGTGGTAGACATGATGATGATTTAATTCTTGGTTGTCGGAAAAGTCTAAAAACAAGTAAAGGCGCAGAGGGCTGTAAAGTAAATCCCCTTTATATGCCCAGCTCAGAGCAATATCTTTGGGTGCTGTGCTATTGGTCGAACTTCTGCTATCTTGGGAACGCCAATATCTATAAGTATTAGCAAGAGCTGAAGACACAATATGATAAAAGGGGGAGGGTGGGTAAATACCAAATCTGATGAGTCTTCAAATAGTATTGAAATATGGTAGGTGGTTGGTGGTTGGTAGTTTATTGGTCTCTTGAAAAGTTGTGGAATCAAGTTAAGTTGTTGTAGATGGAGTTGTAAAAAAATAAGAAGTTGGAGCAGAAATCCTCTACCTTAAGTATTCGAGATTTGGTATGGCAAGCTATCCACCTGAGTCTAATTTCCGAACCCCGCAGTCGTTTGAGTGGTAAATGGTTGTTTATGGTGGTGAATATTATATCAAATGAATTTTTAATGAATCCATCTTGAACCCCGCATTAGCTTGTATGGTTGTTATTATGGCAAATGTGAATTCTATCTTATATATATATAGGAACTGTCTATATGAATGTATCCACTTGATTGTCTTTATTTACTCCACTCCACTACCCCGCAAAAGTTTATACAGCAATATCAAGATTACTGCCTACGTATGGAGCATTCACTAGAAAATAATCTCTCTAAGGAAAAAGACATGAATACTCGGTCAGCAGGCTAGAAGCTCTTGAATCCGATAGTTGTAAGAAAGACAAATTGGACAAAATTCACCACCACTGTTCATTGTTGTTAAATTAATGTACTAGATCTGGCCTGCTGCCTTGTTCGTGCTGTAGATATGAATATGGTATTCCCCCATTTGTTCATTATTGTTAACTGATGTACAAGATTTTGGACTGCTGCCTTCTTGCTGTAGGTGTCAATATGGCCAGTAACTTAGTATGAAGTCCTTATTGTATTAAATTGGTATATATTTGTTGATTTTCATACTTACTTACTTTCTTCTTCTCTGAGATATCCAATTTCAAGGAGATTCAACTTTCTCTCATCCAAGAATTCTCATAACCTACCACGCAAACAAACTCGAACATACCTCCAACAACCTATCTTTTTCATACACAATAACATCATTACAAATACCCACACTCGAAGTATCGTGGCTTCAGCATGGGTTCTTTCTATACGTCTCAAGAGTAAGTCTCTTGCCACGAGCAGCACTCTCCAGCTCTAAACCTGCATCAGAGCTCACCATGCGAAGGAGATGCAGAAGCTAACAATCTTTCAACAACAGGATGATGGCCGCTAAAGAGTACAGCGATTTTGGCATCAAATACCACTTCAAGACCTGGAAAGTCCACCGATTGGTCGTGTGCACTCAATCAAAAGTGATTCGTGCTGCAATCGACGGGCCATTTTTGGTGCGTTATGATTCGATGTCCCTTCATTCAACCGCTGGATGATTTCCCCTTCAATTCCAGGTTCTCTATATATCATGTTAGTTTTTTGCATGGACTAATGGAGCTCTATGTAGGAAGCAACAACCAAAATCCTCGATCTCAGCCACGATGAAGATCTCTCCATCCCCACCATCCAACGAATGATAGATTTCCTCTATGTCCGCGACTACGATGACAAAGATACCGATACCGACGACGATACCATGCGACGTCGTATCCTCCCCAACAATGCAATGATGATTGTTGTAGCCGACAAATTCGATATTCAAGCTCTTAAATTCCGTGCTGTTGGGAAATTTAGAACGGCGTTGAGGAATACTTGTTATATGGGAAGTTTGCTTTGGAGTTTAAATTTATTGCATACTTCGCTTGGACAGGCGGATAAGGCGATTGTGGAGATGGGAGTTGATTTTTGTAGGGAGTATTTTGGGAGGAAGTTGGTGGGGTTGTGGAAATGGAATGTGGGGATTTGGGAGCGCGGAGGGGAATGGGAAGTGGAGGGGGAAGAAAAAGAAGGTGAGGATGAGAGGATGGAATGGGGAGGGGAAGAGGAGGGGAAAAGCAAGGAGAGTAAAAAGAGGAAGCGGATGGAGAAGAAGAATGGGATCTGGATAAGGGAAGAGGAAGTTGAAGCGGATGAGAAGAAGGAAACGGAGACGAAAGAGGAAGATGAGAACGGGGAAGAGAAAATACACTTATTCAATTGCATGTTGGAGAAATACAATGTAGAGTTGGATGAAGGATTATATCTGATGATTAGGGATATGCTTTTGAGTGGGTATTATGGTAAGCTTGGGGAAGTGGGTATTGACAACCGGGGTCGTTTAACATATAAACGTCCGGAGGAGAAGGAACTTGATAATCCGACTACGATAGCAGAGCTTGTTCAACGAGGGAAGGGGGGGAAATAATCGTTGGTGATTGATAGTTTGGCTTGTGGTGTGGTGTGGGGTGAAATAGAGATATATTTATATATTTGTGGACAATGGATGATATATGGGTTTTGGGGATTGTAATGAAGATTATCTTATTGATACATACCTAATCATTAATGATCTCTTCTATACATATAGTAAATTCAAGCCTCATAGATTCTGCCACCAAGAAAACTCTTGATTCATCTCTCTATACGTATTTGTTTCGTCCTGGTCTGATATATATGTAAAAGATATCAACTCTTCTCATAAAAAAAGCGCCTCTCCTCTCTTTCTCTCAACATTCCCCCCTCACCTCCAATAAGAAGGAAAATCATAGATGAAAAAGGCCAGCCTGGCCTAATACATACTTATTCACTTCCGTTCACCTTACCTCACCTATTTCCGAATTCCGGCCAATACCTTTCATCCAATGATTACGGCTCGGCACGGCACAAAATCCAATTCAATTCACTCGCTTCCCCCAACAACAACGACGGCCACCACCAAAACCCCACCACAACAACCCACAAACACAAAAACAGAATCAAAACAAAAAGAAAAATCCCAGAAAAAAATGCAAAAACTGATGCGCCCCCACATCATACATTCGGGGTCAATGTAGATTAGGGGGGACTCACACAGAAAACCCCCGCGCCGAATGGGGTTTTTTTCCGATCGCTGATGATAGTAAGTCGTGTATACTACCATTAGACCAACCAGCCTCTGGGGCTGAGGCTGTTTGGTGATGGAGGATTGTTTATTTAGATTTATATAGGACGTTTGTTGTGGTTGAGTGAATTTGCGGGTTGGGTTTGGGTGGGCGGTACCGGTACTGGCTTGTGCTGTATGTTTATTTTCCTTTCTTTCTGTATTATGAGGGGTGCTGGTAAT
The DNA here is from genome assembly GCA_000812895.1 of Rutstroemia sydowiana. Taxonomy (NCBI): domain Eukaryota; kingdom Fungi; phylum Ascomycota; class Leotiomycetes; order Helotiales; family Rutstroemiaceae; genus Rutstroemia; species Rutstroemia sydowiana. The sequence goes on along the minus strand of JWJB01011040.1, from coordinate 18,886 downwards.
TGAAATTAGGTTGAGACTTGAGAGTTGGGAGAATTTTATGATGTGTAATATAACATGTATAATGTGTTAAAAAAAGTTACGATATTATTTTTTTCATTTCAAGTCCTCAAGTTTCCAACTCAGCTCAATTCACTTCAACTATAGATAATACCAACTCAAATAATCTATCTTCTTTCCTCTACATCAGATGTACAAAGTCCCAAACAGTGAGCAGTGATCATCCTAAATTACTGCATCTTTATGAAGTTAGATAATGGTTTAGCGGGTAGTAAGTGTTTAGATCCTGGATATATTGTTTTCGAGATTCAGTGAGTTGAATGCGGATAGAGATAGGTATAGATGCCATGATGTTTGTTGGTGGGTGAGTGAGTGTGTGGGTTGTGTAGATGATGATAAATATGATGATTATTTTATATATTTCGAGGGTTTATAGGGGATGTGGGAGGGAGATTTTGGATATTGAGTATAAATTTTGTTATGTATATTTGAAATCTGACATCGTTTTCGAAAAATTCTGGAGGATTTTGGGATATTTGATGCTTGGGTGGGGAAGGTAGGATCTAGAACGAACTGATGGGATGCAATGGATGATGGCTGTATAGGTAGATAGGTGTGGAGGTATTGGATGCTAAGGATATGGCATAGAGGATGGTGGACGAGGAAGTTCGGGTCTTTAGGGTGCGTAGATGCGCGCGCATATTATCCTCTCACGTTTTTAGGTTTTCATACAGGTAGATATTTAGATACAATATGTGCATGATGGGTGAAGCCAAAGTATTTGTAGTAGTGACGTGATAGCTAGAATTTGCTGACTAGAATATGAAAGATTTGTCATGAGAAACTACCGCTACGAAACAAACATATATAGCTAGGATTGCACTGCTGTACCTCAAGATATGCGATTCATGGTCTGCTTATCCAAACACCATTACCCAAAACGCCAGTCACCTGTCCCGCTCCTACCTAGTATACACCTTCTTCCTTGATTGTCCGAGATGATACGTGTGCCGCATACATCAAGCGACCCATGATCGTGATCAATGCTTTGGACAAACCTCTCATATATGTAATCAATCAACCAGCTCAACTCCAGAACCAGCTCGATTTCGTCTTCTTGTCATCTGGATCATCCGAACGGGCAGCCCTCCTATCTGTATCATTTTGCTCCTTTTCAATCTTTTCAATCAATTCGGTAGCTTTTCTTCCCCATGGCGTGATATCTGCACTGAATGAAGAAGTATGTGTCGATGAAGTTTCTGTGTGTCGCCCGTCGGCAAACTTTTTCCAAACGCTGATATCAGTGCTGACGGTACCATTTGGCAGCGTCTCATGTATTGTGATTGAACGAGACCGTACCTCTTGCTTAGAAGGAGCGGCAACGGATACGGATTTGGATTTGTTATTTGCTGCTGCTCCCATCTCCTGCGGGCTGCTCACAGTCTCAGAGGTTTCTTGCTCTCTTCCATCTGCAAATCGCTTGAAGACTTCGGTTGTTACCCAGGAACTCCCATCTTCGTCTGTGCCGTGAAATACAGTTGTTCTAGACCAATCTTCCTTTTCAGAATCTGCAGGGGGAGAGGTTGAGCTTTCTTTCGCTTTGATTTGTGTTTGTGACGGATCTGCCCACACTGGCTCCTCAAGACTTTTAGAAGCAATATTCAACAATTTCTCCACGCTTGAAAAGGCCGATTCAAGGTTGGTGAAGAATTGAGCGGGTGTGGAAGGTGCTCTATCAAGGAACCGTTTGTACATTTCTTCCTCGGTTTCAGCATCCTTGGGTTTCTCCGATATGGAGTTTCGTCGGTGGCAAAAAGGTATGTATGGTACTTCCTGGGATTTTTCATCCTTTGCTTGACTGTCTTCTTGAGCGGGAATGGAGAGTAGGCCCAATTTTTGTAGATGTGCTATCCAATTTGTGGCATTTCGAGAGTACCATCGTACATCATCTGGTCGCGCCTCCTTGAAATAACTTCCAGAGTTATGAAGTGACTTGCCCTGGGTAGTAAGGAGTAGATCTTCGAATGCTTCGCAGTACGGAAAATTATCTTGAGAAAATTGAGAAGATCCAGAGCTAGGTGTTGATGGCGGTTGCCTGTAGCGACTCAACGCTTGTTGGGCCGATAAAGTGAGCGGCGAATATGGTGAAAGGACAAGGTAAGGTAGCAAAGAAGGATTATTGAGGTTAAATTGAGGAAGATGAGCCCCCAAAATTTGCGACGTGATAGGATCTTGCAGAATCGCAGCTGGTGGAGAGTATAACGGGATATCCGATGAATTGACGCGAGCCAACACACCATGTAGAAATTCTTCGAGAGTGTCAAGACGCCGAGTCGATTTCTTTACAGGTATTTCGACGCCATTGTCTCTTGTTGTAGGCTTACCCCCCTCGGCCTCTTTCAATCTTCGTTGCTGCTCTTGCATGGCATCGCGTTTTCGCAAATCTTCATCGAAGACAGCCCATTGTGAATTATTGGATTGTTTCTCAAATACAGATGGTAAACCAATAAAGCCTTGGAGTATTGAGCTCACTTGTTCATCTGCGTAATGTCGCCATCGTATGAAAGGATTAGTGGAAGTTGATGGGTTTGTTGAATTGTATGTATTATTTTTCGACTGGTCAATAGAGTCACGACTTTCTCCTGTCATTATGTTCCGCAGAAGTATAGATTTTGCTTCTTAATTCTTCCACTTCTCGTTGACTGCCTTGATGATGATAATGTTTTGTTTAGTTGATGATGGATTTGAGACTTCTAGATAGATGGTAGATGGTAGATGGTAGTTATCATTCGATTAAGGCGAGTTTCGGAGAAGATGTGGATAACAAGTTGACGGTTTTTGCGGGGTTGAAATTTAAAAAGATCTAGTGGGTGGGAGTGGGTGTGTGGGTTCTAACAAGGATTTGAAAATTATTATGGGGAGAGGATGAATTGATTGGTATGGTGTGGTACGGAAAGGCTGGAAGTTTATAAGAAAGGCTGTGCTGTATTTATACCTTAGCCTACTAAATAGTTTGGTAGATATAACTGAATCAATTGATAGAGAGATAGATAGATAGATAGAGAGATACCAGTCCAGTACCAGTAAATAATAAAATCGTCAAAGCTTCGTATCTCTTAAGTTAATCCTTACTGATACAGTACTTCTAAGCAAGAGTATAGGTACTAGGTATAGGTAGTAGGTACCTACTATGTACCAGTTATCCGTCCCGTTAAACCGTTATTAATGAATTAAATTAAATTAATATAAAAAAAGTTAAGTTTCAGCTTTCACCGTACTATAAAAATTAAAAGGTTCAAATTCAAAAGTTTCAAAAGCGCGCCAGTTGAAGCTCTAGTTCTAGATCAAAATATTCTAAAATAGAAAAACGGAAAAGAAAACAAGCCACTCACTACCAGTCAAAACCTACCTACTCTCACCTCCTCCTCTCACCTCTCCTCTCCTCGCCTCTTCTCTACTTATCTACCTTAATAAAGTAGAGTGCTTCTAGCCCTTTTATAATTCTCTTTTGACTTATTAGATGAGAGATCTGATTCATTGATTTTTTACTGGTTATCAAGGGCTTATATTCTTAATTGAGTGGTGAACCATTGAAAATCTGCCACGAAAATAATTAATATTAAAGGTATGAAAATATCTTGACAACACAGACTACATTTCATATATTTCTTCAATTCTTTTCGATTTCTAAAGGAGAATTCGTAAACTTCCTTGTAAAAGGAATAGAAAGGATTTATAATTACATTATACCTCAACATTTACCTTGTTATATTCCAATCCTGAGTCTCCACATCATGACAACAACTGGCACATCAACAAATGCGCATTCAGTAGATGCATTATCAATATCAACCCCTCACCATAACCACCACTACAATAATCACGACCTCGACCACCAAAATAATAATATTCTTCACATGCGGCCTAATACCACCACCACCATTACTACTCCTACCACCACTACCTCCAAAATTATATCAAATTCGAACTTTCTCAACAATTTTAATACGAACTCCAATACGAAGTCCGATTCCGCTATCAATACGAATACTAATAGACGCCACTCACTTCCTTTACATTTTCTACCACCTAGTTTATGGGCCTCAAATGCTTCAAGTGCTAGTTTAGTTGAATCAGAAGAAGCTGCTCGTGGTGAACATATTCTGGATGAAGCAAAAGTTACACATCGTCTTACCGCTCTTCGCTCTCTTAATGGTGTCGATCGATCACCTCATCGTTATGCCAAATCTACTGGAGGAACATTCAATCAACCTGTGATTGTGCGAACATATTCCGGAGCTGCTCGACCTCATTCACAACAACAGGACCCTACTTCCATGAACAAACAGAATGGGACAACGGGAATAACGCCAAAAAAGATGGATATTAAACTCCCACCCGTGGAAGCATTTAGCTTCAAAGGAATTATGGATGAAATCAAACATAGTGTTACCGATGATCTAGACAAGATTGCCGAAATATGTGCTAGGAGCAAGTATAGTTTGGCAAATCAACACGAATTTCACCATCCTCCTCACGGAACTGGAGATCGAATACTCCAGCCTGGCGGTAACGCAAATGTTGATACTAGTGCTTCGACCTTACAAGTTCCTGGACAAGATGATGATCATGCGCGTCATGTTTCGCGGAGTTCCAGAGGTCGCAGGCCAAAGTCCGTCGCCTATGGTACTCTGGAGACAATCATGTCGTCTTCAAGGTCTTCCGACGAGGACAAGTCTAGGAAGAAGCCTGCCGCCATCCTAGAAGATGAGGTCCGCAGTAGAATTGTACGGAAAGAAGTTGAAGTATCAACCCCAAGTTCCGATGTGGCAGAAGATGTTGCAGCTCCTGCCCCTTCGGCTCCTGAGCCCGTTTCTAGACCCTCCAAACACGCGCGATCCAAGTCTGCCACCTTTGCTTCGATGATAATAGACAATGCCCAAACCTTTAAACAGGACAACAAATCCCAATTACCTTCTCCCACTTTCCTCATTAGCCAGCCTGCTCGCCCTCAAACATCTTCAGCGGATATCGAGCATATGCCTATCCTTGAGGGAACAAGCCCATTGCGCTCCCCGACTTTACAAGGACTGATGTCGCCGAAGCCTAGTCTGATTCGGAATGAATCTGTTGCTTCCACTTTGAGACCACAAACATCTCCGAAGCCATCCATATTAGGCAGTTTGAGTTCTTGGTTACCTTGGAGTAAACCATCGGACCAAATGCAAACTTTCCAAGGTAGAATGCGAAGTGGCTCACATGCCGAAGGGAGTTTGCGAAACCTATTGAGATCTACAGACGCTGATAAGAAAGGCAAAGCTATTGAGCGTGGGCCCTGAAAGTACTGCATTAGGGATATCCAAGTGGGCATAGTCTCTCTTGATGATGTGATGGGTAACTGTGGTTATGTGAGTTATATGGCATCATATATGTCCATCTATCAGATCCTAATGTATTTGCCTAGCATCAAAGAAGGAACATTTATATGCATATCTCTCGCTCCTCAGTCGAAACAACTATTTTATGAGCGTCAGCGGCGATCAAAAATTATACTGCTCTATCAGGACGATAGTTCATTCTTCTGATGATTACAGAGGGTGTGAGATGTGGATTATCTTTGTCCATCACATCGTCCACTACTGCCCAATGCCACTCGCTGAAAATGCGATACAATGTTCGCAGCCTGGCGGTTTCGTGACAGATATTCGTGAGTAGCTTTTGGCTTCAAGCCTCACGCTTGGCAATCGCTACGAGAGAAGTCGACCTACCCATGGAAGAAATCTTGAGAAGAAGCGTGCTGCCTGGCGACTTGAAAACGACACTCTGGAAAGAACATTGCACATATGCATAACAACCTACACGGAGCTGTACTCTGACGAGGTATCCCACTCCCACTCACATTCATTTAGAAGCGGGAATATCTAGCACAGGCTAGGTGAAAATCGATGATTTTCTCCATCTTCCAACCCTTCGAGAAGATCAACTTAACGTGGCCAGCCAGGCTTCTACCCAATGAAATCATTGTGCCGTTGTGATGGAATCTAGCAGATACTCCCTAAGATCTTGTAGCATGTGCGTAATTATAGCTAGATCAAGTGGATACATGATCGATCATTCCTCTTTTCAAAGCTTCGATCTTTGTTCATCGTAGGGAGGGATGTGATGAGCAGTGTATTGATGGTAATGGCGAAAGCATTCTGTTCACGACTAGGCTTCTAGATGAGATTGGAGTTGAGTTTTGATTGATTGCAGGTTTCTCGTGTTTATTGACAGGACAGCATTGTAGCAGAAAAGTGAGGAATCCGACCTTGAGTGGGTGCAATGAAGTCTGTTTGATTTATGATGCTCGCAAGTTCAGATCTTCTGAGTCTGAGTATAGAGTATAGAGTGCTTTAAAACCCTTCACGGGAAAGTCTCTTGGAAATGTAGCAGTGGTACTGGAATCTAGAACTATAGTGTGGGCTGGGACTCGAGAGGCTTTTGCGGTTTAGCTCTGTATCTTTTCTCTTAAACTTCGTCAGGATGCAAATCATGGATGGGGAAAATGGATTGTAAAAGTTATGGATTGATGGATGAAAATATTGTAAATGAATCATGAATGAATGAATGAATGAAAAGCTTTTTTGAACACTAGTATTATGAAGTTCTTTATTGTTTGCTTGCATGAATACGTGAATGAGTGAGTGCTTGCTTGCTTATGTTGATTTGGGAGGGGATCTTGACGATAAATATTGTGAGAAGTTTTATGAATTAATGAGGGTTAGCTACTTGAATACATTATGATTTTGCGATACTGGGTTGTATATCATCTTAGCTGAGAGAAGGGACGGAAGGGAAGGACGGAGCTGTTATGGAATGGAAATGTGATTCGAACTCAAGAGCGGGAGTCGGACTTAAATTTGTTCTTGAAGTGGGAAGTGGAATTTTCTTACAGTATCAGCTTGATAATGTTCGTCCGTCCCAGAATCTTCATGGTTTTCTCAAAGTAAGTTACTCCTGGTGAGCTTTGATGACTTGTTTGTAGTAGCGAATTCTCATTCCCCGATGAGCTGCTCTTACACCGACAGTTACTCTACCCGTGGTGAGCTATCTATTCAACCCTGGTTATCTTCTGTACACTATTCCCTCCCGGTGAGCTCAATCGAGTGGCTTCACAAACATCGTCTGGAGTGCGGGGGGGTCAGTGAATAATTCTCCTAATGAATGCTTCTTCTAATGCTAAATCTCTCGACGAATGAACATCTTAAGTGGATTATCTATCTAGTGCATATTTCCCACTTCCCTCTTTACTAACCGACCCCCTTTCCGTCCCATCTCCGTCCCAATAACCCCACAACCTACGACTTAGATCCCATTCCTATAATTGGCATCATATCCTTTTTAGAGTCCGTTGAGTATACCTCATTCATCCTCATCACCAAATCAATCAAATCAATGAACCAAGCATCACACTCTAAAGTATATGCAGTAAATTCATAATATTATACAAATTCCAAGAGAAAAACTCCATCATACCGAATACTTCTTATAAAAGCAACTTTCAATAAACCACCTCAACGATTCACTTCCACCACCTACCTTTTTCTCTTTTCCAAACTAGTGAAACTAACAAACCTATTAGCGAACTTCACTTTGCTAATTATATTCACTTCCCCACCATTAAGAGTGAATTCAAACTCACCAAGGAGACGCATTTCCATTTTTTATATCACCAGTGAATTTATCCTTTTAATTCAATTTATCTCAGTCTAATATATCCAGAAATATGTACATATGTACAATTTGGGGTCCGCTGTTCCTTCCTTCCTTCCTTCAATCCTACCATCATTCCACCACCCCTATATCCATTTGCATTCTAATATTTCCCCCGTGTTGCAGGAACACTCACCTCCGCCCTTGATATCATCTCACTGGTTAGCACGGCCAGCTCCACGAGATTTGTCTGTCCGGCTATCTTTTTACACCTACACTCACACCAATGGGACTCCGTATTTATATGTACTTATATGGGTTCATAATGCCATTCTAACACAAAAACATTAGCCAACCATTCTGGAATCACCAACTTTTACAAAAGCAATAGAGAGGATAAACGGGAGAAAAATCTTACAGGATCATAGAGATTCTTAATCTGTTTCATCAATCGAATCATCGTGTCACTTCTACTATATCCAATATAGTTTTTCTTCGCTAATCCCAATCCATGCTCTGCACTTATACTACCATTTTTCTTGCCGGTCCACTCATATACAAAAGGTTCCAACGCCTTCTCTACACTTTTATCGTATCGTCGAGTAGCTACGTTTAAATGGAGGTTCGAGTCACCCATATGTCCGTATCCCACTACTTGTACAACGGGATGTGAATCAGTATCGCCGATCAAACCTGCCTTCTCGATCTTTGAGCGCACGTCTTCGACAAGTTTATAGAGATCTGCGATTGGAATGGATAAATCGTATTTATAGACTCCGCCCCAGTGGCCAAGGCACTCAGGAATTCCTTCTCTCCAGCCCCAGAGCTCTTTGACTTGTGTTCCATTCTCGGCCACTACACCGTCGGTTACGATTCCCTTCTCCATGACATGTTCGAGGAACTTTTCAAGTTTCTCGCTATCGTGATCAGAGTTGGAGCCGCTTGTTTCGATAAGACAGTAGAAAGGATGCTCGTTCTCCAATGGCCGTTTGTTTTTTGTGACACGATGAACTAAATCTTGACTTTGGCTGTCCATAAGTTCAAATGCGGAAAGGATCTCGGAAAGTTGGCCCTTAGCCTCTTTGAAGGCTTCTTGAACCTTTTCGAAGGATTCTAACCCGAAGAATGCTACGTTAATTGCATTGGATCGTTGAGGACACAGGATTGAGACACCGGTGATGATGCCAATTGTGCCTTCTGCTCCAATGAACAATTGCTTAAGATCATAGCCAGTGTTGTTTTTTCGTAATTTGCTGAGGTCATCGACGATTGTTCCATCTGGCAAAACTGCTTCGATTCCGAGTACATTTCCATGTAAACTTCCATATCGTAAAAGTCGTAAACCTCCAGCATTGGTTGCAACATTTCCTCCAATATGGCAAGATCCCTTTGCACCCAAGTCTAATGGGAAAATATGCTTTCTCTCAGCCAGATATCCATCTACAGTTTCCAGAATACAGCCCGCATCCACTACCAGAGTGCCAGATACTTCATCGAATGACCGAATTTGGTTCATTCGACTCATGTTGATAACTATTTCATCGAAAACCGGTACGGATCCTCCGACAAGTCCCGAGTTTCCTCCTTGAGGTACAACTGCTAACGTATTATCATTGCAGTATTTCAGAATTTTGCTCACTTCCTCTGTCGATCCGGGTTTCAGGACAAGGCTCGTATGACCTCTATATTTACGCATCCAATCTCCATTGAAGGGTTCGAGATCATCCGTTGCATCTTTGGTAACTCCATCAATAACTGCCGACTCTTTTCCTAATAATTCCTTAAAATATTTGACATTTTCTTCAGTTATCTGAGCAAATTTCGAGTCTCGTTTTATGTCGGGATAGGTTTCGGATGTAAATTTTATAGTCTTTGATGTTCCTGTTGTACATTTTGCAACCCCCTCACTATCTTCTGTGCTGGCAGTACTTTGCCATCTTGATTGGATGAGAGGCCGCAATGAAATCAATCTTGAACAGGGTGTAGAAGATACTCGAGCTTTACGAGCTGCAAGGGTAACTCTCGAGCGGATTGCCATAATTTCAAAAAATCAATTGACGAATTTGTGAGAAAGTTGACAGTCTATGTACGTTGAATTCCAAGTTTACCATCAAGGTTCAGTATTATTGGAGTAGAATTTCTGTGTAACCAAGCGGGGTTAGAAGCTCGGTTTAAAGAGTACCGTGAGCACGTAAGCATCTTGATATTTCATTGGTTAGCAGGGACCAGGATTTAGATAACTTTATAAACCTTGGAGAGTGCGGATAGTAGCCTTGTCGTTGTTGGTGCCTGATATTCCGGAGACAACCTTAAATTGGACTACACCACACTACACACACTACTTCCCGTTGGGGGTCGCGTAGCTTCGTATGCTAGAGCTGCCTGCCGCCAAACATCAAGCTCCCTCCACCATCTGGACAAAATTACCTACATTTCAACGCAAGCTCCGATCAATTTTTTGAATTACCCCAAGAAATTAATTATATTTTCAGTGCTCACTTCAATCAACATAAATCATGGCTTCGGGATATGATAGAGCGTTGTCTGGTAAGCTATTTCCCTTCTTATAATTTGTTAATGGAAGCATGCTAACAATATTCTAGTCTTCAGGTATGCATTTAGTTTTGACTGAGCTTTAGGTACTATCTAACAACAAGTACAGTCCGGATGGACATGTTTTCCAAGTCGAATATGCTCTTGAGGCTGTCAAACGAGGTATTTAAACCCTTATAACAACGCATAGAACAGTAGCTTATGGCATTACAGGAACTTGCGCTGTTGGAGTGAAGGGCAAAGATATTGTTGTTCTGGGGTGTGAGAAGCGATCTGCGATGAAGTTGCAAGATACCCGTATTACACCATCGAAAATCGGACTGGTCGATACACACGTTTGCCTCGCCTTTGCTGGTCTCAATGCCGACGCACGAATCTTGGTCGACAGAGCTAGATTAGAAGCACAATCGCATCGTCTTACGGTGGAGGACCCTGTTACGATCGAATATATTACGAAATATGTGGCGGGTGTGCAACAGAAATACACACAAAGTGGTGGTGTTAGACCTTTTGGTATCAGTACCTTAATTGTTGGATTTGACCCCAATGACAAGACTCCAAGATTGTACCAGACTGAACCATCGGGTATTTACTCTGCATGGTATGTTATTTCCTTCAACGCTGAGCTTTGACATTACCTAACAGATTAACAGGAAAGCAAATGCTATTGGGCGATCAAGCAAGACTGTGCGAGAATTCCTGGAGAGAAACCACAAAGATGATATGGACAGGGAGGCTACTATCAAATTGACCATCAAGTCATTACTAGAAGTTGTGCAGACCGGGGCGAAGAATATCGAGATTGCTATTATGGCGCCCGGCAAACTGATTGAGATGTTGCCAGTAGAAGATATTGAGAAATATGTCAAGGATATTGAACAGGAGAAGTCGGAGGAAGCGGCGAAGAAGAAGGGTGGAAGATCGGGAGGCACTACGTCAATCTTGACAAGGGGACCAGATGATACACCTGCTCAATAAATAGTGTAGTATTGACGACTTCTGCATGCACTTTATAGAGCCTCTGTATTATAGCAATGAGAGACGAATGACCTAAAAGCTGTGTATAAGTATGCTATTGCAAAAACCTGGTGTGATTGCTCCCTCAGGGTCATCTCAGAATCGACCTTATAAAGCGCCCTCCTTGACGAACTCCCAGCTCATGCCGCTAAATCCAAACTCCCTAAACACATAATGCGCCCATTTTCAACCTAACTTATTTGGCGCATCCTCGACATCGAATATGGTGCGTTGCTCCTTCCCCTCTATCCTATCATCTATAATCATTCTGCTATCCTTCCTCACATCTTCGCCCTCAAATTTCAACATTGGTGTTGGTGTTTTGGCATCGATAACAAAGTGGTTATCGCAGTGTGGACAAAACTCGTCACTCTCTTCTATAACGTCGGGATCTGCGTAGTCTTTGCGGAAAACCTTGCGGCATTTCTTGCAGGCAAATACCTGTGAGTGTGTTAATTTACCAGTGGTGGAGAAGAGTAGGAGAAACTGGGGAAAGGGGTACCATTTCTGTGGTTTTGCGGAGGGTATGGGTTTCAGTTTCGAGATGACATTCTGCGCAGTCGAACCACTTTTTACCTAGTATAAATGTTGAGCATACATTCATAGTCAAGGGGACTGAGCGGGAGTTACTTACAGCAGGGCGATCTGATGGCAACCTGGGCGTTCAGGATGTGTTTACTGTTATCTTATTAGAATAAAAGACATTCTCTGAAAACAATCTGGTTACTTACCACATTATTAGTTGATTCAAATAGCTTGTAGTGGAAGGTCTCTCGTGATTTGCTTTTATAAATTATGTCCCTGTCCTGACTTTATTTTGATCATCCATTTGGTAAATATCGGTATATTTCTGCCCGCAATGAATGCGGCCGCATCGACCTTGACACTAGTGCGATTGGCTCAGCCTTATTGAAGATGAATCGGACTTCGACTCTCAACTAAAAGATAATTCAACAACAAGGCAACATCTGTAAAATTATCCCAGATGCCTCCAAAAAGGAAAGCTTCATCAAGTATGAGGCTTTGAATTTGCTCTACATAGTTATTATGATCACTAACAATATTTAGGTGTTCGAGGAGCTTCCAAAACGAACAAAGATTCAGCATCTTCAACACCAGGTCCTGCGACGCCACGCAGTGTGGGCAGTGGAGATGACTTTTCGGGTGAGGAGGCCAGTGAGACGGAGGCAGCAAATATCGATAATGCAGTAAATAAATTCTCGATCGATCATTATGCAGCAAAGAAGTCTTACAAGACACGAGACTCTGCGACCCATCACTTTGGCAATAATGATTTTTCGTATCTGTCGCTGAAGCCTGATCACGACAATCGACCGTTATGGATAGATCCCCAAAAGGGTCGCATCATTCTTGAGAGTTTTTCTCCACTGGCAGCACATGCGCAAGATTTTTTAACTACAATCGCTGAACCTTTGTCGCGGCCAACTTTCTTACACGAATACTCCTTAACTCCTCACAGTCTATATGCGGCCGTCTCTGTAGGTTTGGATCCAAAGGATATCATCAATGTTCTTGATCGTCTTTCGAAGATTCCTATACCTGACAATATCAGAGAGTTCATTACCAACTGTACTCAAAGTTATGGCAAAGTTAAGCTTGTCCTCAAGAATACCAAACATTTCGTCGAGAGTTCAGATCCAGATATGTTGCAGACTTTACTGAAGGATCCTGTTATTGGCCCGTTGCGAGTACAGGGCACGACAGAAATCACCACAATGGTAGCTCCTACTATGGGTGGCTTGGTCATCCCAGGAACAAAAAACGCCGCAGGAGTACAACAAGCCACGGACCAGCCAAAGAAGGATACAGACAGGCCGCAAGAGGGACAGAATACAGCCCAAGAAGATATATTCGCGACTCTCAATGAAGAAGATGATGATGACGATGACGCAGATGCCGTTCATGCATTTGAGATTGCTGATACTGGTGTAGAAACCGTTCAGAGGCGATGTCTGGAGCTCGGGCTGCCTGTACTTGAAGAATATGATTTCCGTAACGACGAAGCAAATGCCAATCTCGATATTGATTTGAGACCAAGCGCCCAAATTAGAAGTTATCAAGAAAAGAGTTTGAGTAAGATGTTTGGTAATGGTCGCGCAAAAAGTGGTATCATCGTCTTGCCATGTGGTGCAGGAAAAACACTAGTCGGGATTACTGCTGCCTGCACAATCAAGAAAGGTGTCATTGTTCTCTGCACAAGTTCTATGTCCGTCGTTCAGTGGCGACAAGAATTTTTGAAGTGGTCGAACATCAACCCTTCTGATATTGCTGTTTTCACTTCCGACCACAAGGAGAAATTTACTAGGAATACTGGTATCATTGTCACTACCTATTCCATGGTAACTCAAACCCGCTCACGATCTTACGATGCCGCAAAGATGATGGAGTTTCTTCAGAATAGAGAATGGGGGTTGATGCTTTTGGATGAGGTTCATGTTGTGCCAGCCAATATCTTCAGAAAAGTCACATCCTCCATCAAAACTCATTCCAAATTAGGTTTGACAGCTACATTACTTCGTGAGGATGACAAAATCCGTGATCTAAACTTTTTGATCGGTCCGAAACTCTACGAAGCGAATTGGATGGAACTTGCAGAACAAGGACATATCGCGAAAGTCCAATGTGCAGAGGTTTGGTGTCCGATGACAACCGAGTTCTATTCAGAGTATCTTAGAGAGTCTAGTCGAAAGCGAGCCTTGTTGTATATCATGAATCCTCGAAAGTTTCAGGCATGCCAATTCTTGATCGATTATCACGAGAAGCGTGGTGACAAGATCATTGTCTTCTCTGATAATGTCTATGCCTTGAAAGCTTATGCTCAGAAACTGAACAAAGCTTTCATTTATGGAGGAACAGGTCAGCCCGAGCGTCTCCGGATTCTTGAGAATTTCCAACACAATGAGAATATCAACACACTTTTCTTGTCAAAGATTGGCGATACTTCTCTCGACTTACCTGAAGCGACTTGTCTTATCCAGATTTCATCTCACTACGGTTCTCGTCGTCAAGAAGCTCAAAGACTGGGCAGGATTCTACGAGCAAAACGTAGGAACGACGAAGGTTTCAATGCCTTCTTTTACTCCCTCGTTTCTAAAGACACTCAAGAAATGTACTACTCATCTAAGCGTCAAGCATTTCTCGTCGACCAGGGCTATGCTTTCAAGGTAATCACCCACCTCCAAGGTATTGAGAATCTTCCAGGTCTCGCCTTTTCAACACCCGCCGAACGTCGCGAACTCCTCCAAAACGTAATCATACAACAGGCGACAGACGCATGGGATGATGAGAAGATTGGAGACGATCTTTTCCATCGCAATGACGGAAAAGCAAGACCGAAGAAGAAGAGTAATGTGAGGAGAACAGCTGGTCAATTGAGTGACTTGGCAGGTGGACAGGATATGGCTTATATCGAGCAAAATAGGAGTATGAATAAGGAGTTAAAGAAGAAGAAACCGGAGAGTAATTCTTTCTTTAAGAAGATGCAGAGAGATCAACAGAAGAGGAAAGCGCAATTTGATGAGTGATTGATATGATGGAGTGGATATAGAAGGCGTTGAACTAATTGGATTGGCTAAATTGATATGCTGGATGGATGGGTGGATGATTTTTGGCGTTTGGGTACATTGGGAGGAAGTGGAGTGAATCGAACCGAATCGAAGCGATTGAGTATATAAAACCTTTTCAACCATCACCAAAATCTGAATTGCAAGTTGGATTTAGGCATGTATCATTAACTTCAATCATAATCTTTAAGCTTAATTGGTTGATTGATCCACATGATGCTCTTACAGTACTACTGCATTCTCCCTTGACTTGAATATTATAGACCTCTTATCCAACCGTCTATGTTTTCGTCTCATAAAGTATATCTCTTGATGTATACGCAACTGATCCGTGATATATCCCCACAGCTAGAACGGATATACATACATAGCCTGCAAGCATATTATAAGTGAACATTAGGTTCGATTCACTATCCACGTCGTTGTGTGCTTTTTAGTGAATAGAGGTGAGCACTTACCATAAACTTCAAAATACCTTTACGGATATATATTAGATACGCAACAAATAAGTTTTTTGAGTGGGGGGATGAGTGAATGAGTTGGTGGGGGTGGGACGGTTGGTTTTGTAGTGAATTCTGGTGTATATTTATACATGGGACGGAAGAGGATTGTGAGTGGAAGGAAGTGGAATGAATGTTATTCTGAACAGTGCTTCCCCGTGTGTGGTATGTGGTGAGTGTAGTGAGTGAAGAAAGGGTGTAGAAGGGGAGGAAGTGAAGTATAGTGAAGCAGAGAGGAAAATGAATAATGGAAAGTAATGAAATTTAAGTAGGTAGGTAGAAGGCCAATGAATCACATATTTGTCTTAAGGATTACTTATTCATGAGCTTAGGTTTAAGGCTTCTCAATGCCTGGTGGTTGACGACAGGCAGGAAGATTTGAATCCCCGGTTAGCTTAAACGTACAATACTCAATTCCCGGTGAGCCTAGCTCAGCCTAGTCCCCGACTTCCAGCTCCCATCTCCCGGTGATCTTTCAGCTTTTTTCAATCCATCGGTTCACCAGGTAAGCTTTGATTATCCCCGGTGAGCTATCCAAATGCTTAGAAAATCACGGCACATTGAACTATATAAACTTTCCAAATCTCATATTCTCAAGGTCTCAATTTCAAAAACTCCTATTCTCGTATCTTGGTTACGAAATTCTCTTTGAAAACTTGATATTGGGTATATATCTACTATACTATCCTATACTGTAAAGCTGAGAAGGAAGGGAAAAAAGAAGAGACCCTCGCTCTACTTTCTCCATCTCGACTCTGTATGAAAATGGTGTACTGCACTTGTATAAATCATTCACGAGCTTCTATGCTCTCTCTTCCTTCTCCCTGTTCCTTTCCCCCACATTGATGCGAATAGCACGAAATGCAGTAAACGGATAAACGCGGCCTTATGAGTCTATTCCCATGCTTTTCAAACCGTAATCCAGATATTAATTCCCATAACACCAACTCCATACCAAACTCCAAGTATCAAGCTACCATGCCAGGCAGTCTTTTATTCTTGAATCCATCTCTGACCCAATCACCCATTCCCTTCTCATAAAATCAAAACCAACACCAACAACAAAATCAATACAAATATCAAAACACCAATACAACAACTGCTCAATGGATCCTCATTATCCTTGACCAATTTATTCATCTTCTTCATACCCCCCGCTAGCCGTCCACTCACCCTATCCGTCACCGCCTCCACATCCCTCAACATACCCGACTGTTCTTCTAACTCACGTCCCATATCATCGGCTTGTTGTCTTAAATTGCCTACTGTATGAAAGACACTATCAAGTTGTTCATCCTGCTCCCGCATTATTTGTAATTGTTGTTGATGCTCGAATTCCGCTGCATAATCATCATCCCCATCTTCTCCACTCGGTCTTCCATCTTGTTCATACCCATTATTACTTCTAGAAGATGCATTCAGACTTTTCCCTAATTCTTCCCTCATATCCTCGACTTCGCCCCCGATCTCCTCGATTAACCGCACCCGTCTAGCGACTTCTTCGACTTGAAGCCCATATTTGTAGGGGTCTGCCTGGATGGCAGAGATAGAATCGCGGAGATCGGAAAGGTCGTCTGTGAGGAGGGAGAGGGAGGATGTGAGATCTGCGCGGGCGGAAAGGAGCTCGGGTGTGGGATTGCCAGCGGGGGATTTGGAGAGCGAGTGGATTCGGAGGTAGGACGTGAAGAGAGGCCGGGTTTGTGAGAGTTGTTGGAGGACGTCGCTATTTCGGGAAAATAGTTGTTAGCTTGCTTCTTGTAGTAAGATGAGGAAGAACGGTGAGAATAAGAACAGCTTAGAATAGCAACGGTAGGAGAAGTGCGGGTGGTTAAAGAAGAGACGACTCGTGTGTTTGAAATACAATGATGACAGTAACGCAAAATTGGTTTTCTCAAAGCTGAATAAGAGAGCAGTCCGGTGACATGATTCAAAGAAGTTATTGCAGAAATAGCTTCATAGCAAAACAGGGATGCTGTCGCCGATGTGCGAAGCTTTAGTAAAGGAAGAGCTAGCTTGGGGTAGTTCCGATGCAAAGCAGGGGCATGTTTGCCTAGATAAATCCGCGAACCCGGATAGAGGCATTACATGAGCGCAGCTACCCCAGCTCCCGGAAGGTGTTTGCGAACCATGAGACCATTTTGGCCTGCGAAAGCGATTTATAAATAGATTGAAGAAGAGGCATCTTACTCACGCTTGAACCTGTAGAAAAGGATCATCTTCATTCGTAGAGGACATCATCTTGAATATTGTTCAAATCAAAAATATATGCTAAATCTTCTTCGAATTGTCTATTATGTATCGTATATTGCGGCTCTAACGGCTTAGAGCCGCAATCCAGATAAGTGGATTTTGGGTATCTGGATTCCGTATTCAAATCGTGGCTTCTGTGGCTGAACTGAAACAATCTCGTGGTAAATTCTTCGTTGTATAAACTGTCCGTCCACTAATAAGTAGGTAATACTTGTCGTTTTAGGTAGTCTTACGGTAAACGTGGATACAGGTTATGGTCAATGGTGTAATGAAAATGGCTTCGGCGTAGATTGGAAGTGAGAAAATGCTTCGGAGTATGCTACGGTATGTGGATGCAATTGATGCAAGTAAATGAATTGGTTTCCAGGATACTGGCTTGGATGTGTTTGTGGATACTTCTGCTGTCTAACAAGGCTGAGAATATTTCGAACCAGGATATGCCAGTCAATTAACATGCGTCAATGGTAATGTAAGAAGTGACAAATAATTAAGTTAATATTATTAATTTATTTTATAATAAAATACTTCAGTTTACGAGTAAGTTAAAATACTATCTAAGGATATACTCGTATTAACAATTTAATCAATTTTGATAGAATTCTAAAATTGATATGCTGTTAAGTTAGTATCCGACTCCCCGAGACTACTCTAGCTACCTACTAATTAACCTTTTACTTCATGCTGATCCAAATTGCTTATTGGTAACCTCTAGCTTTACCAAGTAAAATTTTCAAATTCCAGCTATCAAAACCCCAGCCCCATACATCCATCTATATGTGCCTAGGTATTACGTAGGAGGGGGGGTGGATATACAAATGCAGAGTAAAACCAATTAAATAAATGATTGTCTAAATGACATGCAACTTAAACTTTTAATTGGGAAATATCAAGGTCCAACGCAGCATCAAATTGCACATCATATATTTTTCTTTCACAAGTTCACAACAGTAAATAGAATTTAACGGCAACATGCATGAAATGCCCAACAGTTCATTAATCCTACATATTTTGCACCCTGGTCAAGAATTCATTACTACCACCCTCAAAGAGCTACCCTACCTATGTAAATTTCAACAAAGAGAGCTCCCTTATATCTTTTTCAAAATTAGCAAATTAAAATTTTTAATGGATCCGTTTCCATCAGCTCGTATTCTATTCTTTTGTTATTGAACTTTCTGTTACTACTCAAACTACTTATATACATGCCTAAGTTGCTGCCCAAACAATGAAACTCCCTCTAATAAGAGAATCGCTGTCAAAGATGATGCTGGTTTCGAGATGACATTCTGCGCA
>JWJB01011033.1:0-14057 GCA_000812895.1 Rutstroemia sydowiana | reverse complement strand
GTAGTATCGAAAGATTGAAGATTATCTTTTATGAAATCCATTGTCTGAGAACCCAAGACGCCAATATCTTGATTAAAGAGTTGGTAGCTGGCTGAGGTTTGGACCAGAAGAGATGCGATTCCCACCGAAAGGCACGCAGTAATTAAGCGGGCAAATAGCATCTTATGTTTCCAATAATTCTGCTCAAAAGGATCTAGATGAAAACCGAAATTCCTGATTTATATGTATGTCACAAAGGTTGGGCGATTTGGTCAGAGATTGAAAAGCGAAATGGCAGATTAGTATAATGGCAATCCACGGAAAACTTTCCAGAGGTGCGGTTATGAGTATGCCTCTCAGCCTCACCTCTCTTTCCGCTTGCTTGTTTCCTAATCTGCACCGCTTGCAAACCCAGTAAATTGATTTATCACATCACAAAAGAATTGATTGGATATTGGCCCAAGGCTCTCGAAGATATGTGGTATGATAAGTTGATCTTGGAACAAGCTTCTATGAATATCCTGTTCATTGGTTGCAATGTACTGTTCTCATACAATTTGTCGAAAATCAAAAGCTATGGGTCGTGTTTTATGAAGTTTCTGATCTATTTTCAAGAGTAAGGGTTTTGCCTAAGGAGACACTGGTACGTACCGCTATCGCGTCACCGTAGCCCCGCAACGCGAACGCCAAAATCGCGGCTCCAGTTTTCTGCAAATGAAAGTTTATATGAACCCATCAGCATTCCTGTACCAATCTGTATATTATGGCCATCATGTCATAACTCCAACCTACCCTTTTTCATCTTCTGGGCAACACCAGATTTCATCAATTGTTTTCGACGTGGTGGAAAATAATTGTACAATATTACCTCTGGTCGATTGTTTCTGTGCAATGCTGAAGAAGCTCTGAGTATTGACTTAGCCTAGAACCCGAACAAGATGCTCCACGAAATACTTCTCTCACTCTCGGGGTATCCTTCTCCACTTCTAGCCGCCAATCATACATCCTCAATTTCAATACTATCCCCCTCCGAAAAGTCCCTCCTAGCCTCTGTCGCACATTTAAGTGATCTACATTGCAAGCTGATTGCTCATACGGCCAAAATATCCTCTAAGCATCCCTCAAGTATCTGCCAGGCCGTCGCAACAGCTATCGACTCTATACATCTTACAAAATTTCAACGGAAGGTCCTTGAGGTTGAAAATGGCATATTACGGAAAGATTCGACGAGTGTGGGCGCATACAATATTGTACCGTTGACATATATCGTGGAGAAATTCTCTGGATGGACTAGGAGGATGGAGTGGTTTATGGAGATTGTGGAATTCATGAAGGCTGGGAAGAGCGGCAAGAAGTGTACTGGGGCAATGATAATTGACAAATTGTGCAATGCTATGCAGACTGGATATGTGGATATTGAGGAGGCAGCATCGAGTTTGGTCAAGGTTGCTGAGACTGCCTGGTTAAAACAAGTATCTGCCTGGATCTTATATGGAAGGTTACCAAGTTTTGGCAAGGAGGACTTCTTTGTGGAGGGCGATGCTTCACAAGTAAGTGCTTAAGGAACCTGGGGTGTTTAATTGGCCTTGAACTTTGGTAATATTGCGCATACTGATTGATGGGTGGCAGGAGTACAAAAACAACAACGAATTACTTCCCGGATTCGTATCAGAAGCTACAGCATCGTCACTCCTCTTCATAGGACGATCCTTAAATCACATCCGAGTTAAAGGCATCTCTTCCGCTTCCTCACCAGAACTCGATTTATTATCCTCCCACCTGCGTTTGCTATCGACCTTGGAGTTTCCAATTAAGAGTACCAACTTTGCGAGAGTAATAGCTTCTATACGTCTCTCCTTGTCACAAACCACATTGCAGAAGCTCTTACCGCTATCAAAAGTGATCGAGGTTTTGACATTACTCAGAGAGTTTTTCTTACTTGGACGAGGAGAATTTGCCATAGCATTGATTTCAGAAGCGGACGAAAAGATTCGATCACGATGGAAAAGGTCGGACAATTTAGGTTACGAGAAAGGAGGCGGTTTTGGAAATGTAACGATTAAAGAAGGGGAGGTCTCTGCCGTATTAGCTAGGACCTGGGCCGCAATGGGAGCACAGCAAGGACAGAACTACGACGAGGAAGATGATGACGAGTTGTTTGAAATTGCAAGGGAGCTTGTGCAATTAAATATCACGAAGAGCAACGCAAACACTCCAGGGAAGGCCGGTGCAAAAGCTTCTGAGAGTTCTGGTTCGTCTATGATTGCATCTACTCCTTTTCGAAATTTACTTCTCTCCGTACCCGTTGCGCTCTCACTCCACATACCTTCGCCACTAGATTTATTTCTCTCTCCCTCAGATACTCAAATATATTCGGGTATAAATGCATACCTTCTAGCAGTCCATAGAGCCCATCTTCGACTTACCAATCTCTGGAAAATAACCTCATTACGACGCGAACACCCTGCACCTCCTGGTCCACCTGCCGGCAGTTCCGCATTTGGTCGTGAGAAAGTTGTGGCTCTCCGTACCAGAGCCAATCAACGATCTCAAGCTATTCGTAGCGTATGGGCAACTAGCAGTGCTGCTATCTTCTTCTTGGGTGAAACGGAAGCGTATCTTCAAGGCGAAGTGGTTCAAGGAACCTGGCAAGGGTTTAAGAATTGGCTTGAAGGAGACGTTCAGTCATCCAAACCCGAAGGCGAGGACGAAGATGAAGATAGCGATGAAGACATCTGGTTACAAGAATCTCAACAGCCGGCAGAACCAACGGGTGCCACCCATAATAATGACCCGCAGACGCTTGCAGACGCACACAGAAGATATTTAGCAGCTCTCGCATCCAGTCTCCTCCTAACGAACCCTTCGTTTACCGATCCTCTATATCATCTACTTCAACAAGTCGACCACCTCGTCGCCCTAGTTCATCGAATCCATTCCATATGGCAATCTCTCGACCTCGAAGCTGACGAAGGGGTGGTAGACGCATTTTCCGATTTCCACAAAGAGGAAAGGGACGTCAAGGCACAGCTCGTTCTTATAGCAAGCAAAGTCAAAACCGCAATCGAAGACCTGGTCAAGAGTCTGCGAGATATTGATCAAGATAAAAATGGATGGGATAGTGGGTATGAGGAATTGGTCTTGGGTGAAGAAGGTGCGTACGTTGCGGCTAAAGTTGGAAGAGTTGATAGATTATTGATGAAGTTGGATTTTGGGGGTTGGTTTGATAAGAGAAGTGGAGAAGAGGGTGAAAGAGTGGATATTGGTGATTTGGGAGATGATGATTAATGATTTATGTATATTTAGAGAAAAGTGGTGGATGGTAAATACCCTGGTGTTCGGTCGGCGTTGTATTTCGATTTTTTGAGTAGTAATGTATCAAGTATTTCACCTCAAAAATATCAGGGTTTCTATTTACTTGACAGCATATATATCGAATGAGCCTGTGGTGTAGTAAGTATCGTTAGCAATGTGCACATAATATTCACATTTCCCCTCTGCCGGACAGCCGCTTCACTTCGGCTCGATATAGGAGGGACGAAGAAAAGATAGATACTTACCAACCCATTCATTGAAGTCAGTCTCTGCAATTCTCTGTGCATCCGCCTTTCCCAGCTCCGCCCCATTTCCACAACAACAACCGGCACTTTTCGCTGATCCGTCCTTGACTTCTTCACCACTGCTTTTGCTGATATCAAAGACTTCCGATATCTTGTAGATATTCAAGTCACTCTTCTTATCCACTATCAAAATATCTAAATACCATAAATTAGCTCCTCCTACTTCTGCCCTCTTTCAAGTAAGGTAGGAAATAAATATAAATACCTTCAAACCCAGCATCCTTCAGCCATTTCTCATACATCGCCACCGGACTCGCTCCAGCAATACAACCAACTACAAGACCCATATCTTCTCTCATGGTTTTCCCCATAGTTTTCTTCTCCAGAATATCGGAGACTGCTAGGCGTCCGCCGGGTTTCAGGATCCGGTAGACTTCGGTGAATACGAGGTGTTTTTCGGAATCGGGAACGAGGTTTATGACGCAATTGCTGATTACACAGTCGGTTGAGGAGGTGGGAAGAGGAAGTAAGGTGATGAGAGCTAGGTGGAATTCGACGTTGAGAATGTGGGATTTTATGGCGGAGATGTGGGCTCGTGTGAGCATTTCCTGTGGGGTGTGTTATGGAAATTGTTGAGTGGTAAGAAGGGATATCTGGATGCGTGAATTGTAGTATACCTGGGACATATCTATTCCAATGGCTTTTCCATGCTCGCCGACTTTTCTTGCTGCCTGGAAAATGTCGAAGCCGGCACCGCAGCCTAGGTCTACTACAATTTCGCCCTACATATGATCGGCCTAGTAAGCTTCCTGTTTCAAGAATTTTGGAAGAGAAGAGACTACAGTAATTGCAAAAAGACGGATTATGGTGCGACCAAAACTTTATTGGTATATGAACAGGGCTTTTCATTCAAGTCGTTGTAGACTTCCGACGACATTGCAATGATGAAGCCCACTTGGCATCTATCATCACTGACAACTTCATGCTGCAGCTGTGAGTTATATCCCAACAACACGCACATACATAGAAAGAGTAGAGTAGGATACCATGATACGAGATCATTGAACATCTCTTCCACTTCTCCCACCATTTTCGCCTCGCTCAATTTCCCACAGTAAATAAAATATATGAAATAAAACCAAAAGGCTTCCAAAATAATAACAACAAACTCACCTCCCTCAAATTACTCAAAACCACAGGGTTACCACACGAAACCCCCAAATTCGCACCCTCTGGAATAGCAGCCAAATCAGCATCATCGTACGCAAAAGACTTTGCAATTTTCTGAGATATCTCCGAGTTATGCGGTGTTTTGCGAGCAAGATCGGAATAATGATCGTTGATCATGCGATACATTGTATCGTTATCGTTTGTTGGTTCTGTTGCCATGTTGAAATAACTGTAGGATTTGATGTTTCTTTTGAGTTCTATTGTAGAGATCCTTTGTAGGTAGATACAGGTGCTTAAAGTTATTGTTACATGTCGACTTTGACTTTACTTTATGCCTGAATTTTTATACTTTGCTACCTATATGTACATCCTCAGCCACCAAATGAGGAAGTCATGACTCCCTTAACCCCGCTCGTGGCGCTGGAGGTGGACTGGAACTGGCAAGTCGTTGGCAACCCTACTGTAGGTATGTCTCTCATGAATTTCAATTGGTAGTTGTTGGAAAACACTTGAGAAAGAAGAGATGATATCAATATAAAATGAAGACCCTACCACTACGGGCGTAAAAATGAATCCCGATTGAGGCATACGTATCAACCTTTTTTATTCAACATAAGTTGTTTATAAAAGCTTTAAACAATTCAAAACTGAATAAAATCGAATATTAATTCAATTGTTTATATATGATTAATTGCAAAAATTGTTAGTATGGCCCATGCCTCAACACGCTATTCATTTCTACCCGCAGAGCCTCAAACTAGTTATGTCTCCGAGTAAAATGTGATGTGGTCCTTGGAGTGTAGGCTGGCTTATCAGCATACGCCATATGGAGAGGTGAAAATAACCGCTAAAACGGTAACTTTGTGAATCATCCTCGAGGAAAGTAACCAGTTGGACCATACTTATTACGATATAAATGAGCTTCGAATCGGAGCTGTGACTTACTCGCAGTATAGGCAACCAGTTTTTCTGAAGAAGAGATGAAGAGGCAGCAGTGCAGCACCCTTTGTTGACAAATGGATTGCCAATTTGCCACAGCTGCTTATCAGGAGAGGTTGACATCACACCACGAGTGGTATAACATGTTAATATGGCAAAGGAATTCCGCATTCCATAAACCTTCTTATTCTTACCAAACAGTCACCAGATTTAAATTTGAATTTGACAGCAGTACCTAGTATCAAAAGGATGGAAAAGTGAAGAGGGCCTCCTTGATATGTTCGTGGTTGTAGGGAACTTGGCTAACTAACTATTATAAGGGGTTGGTTGATTGAGGATTTTTATTACCAATTCAGAAAGGGAGTTTTTATAAAAGTACCGTAATATTTCTACTCTGGTAATGAAATAAGTGGATTTTGAGTAAATACATATATTTATTTATTTATTTATTTATTTATTATATTAATAGAATGAAATTAAAATGTCTCGATGACTTACAGCTTTTTTGAATGTACAAAGATACATTGAAGTACGCTGTCTGTCAGTCTGTCATACAGTACATACTACTCATCCGTACAGTAGTAACTTTACTGTACTGTAAGGTGCAAGGATTTATGCGGGTAGAATGGATATTTAAGTTAGCCTCGTAGATCCTTTTTTTGCTACAGAAATGCACCTAGCCCTAGCTGGGTATAATAAAAAAGACATTTATCATCCAAATCGGAGAGCTTTATCCAATCATATTCTATAAAAATTATTCTGCCAGATTTTAAACCCGATTCGTGAATGTTCTAAACCAAATTCGGTCAAAAGCTAGCTCGCTTAAAGCACCATCCTTGGTAAAGAAAAAGCTTAGGAATTTAGAAAGACGGACCATTTTTTATTTCTACCCATCTCCGACCGAGAACAAACGCGAAAAAAACAAACGAAAGAAAAACAACACAAAACTTCTCAAAATACATTACATTCACAACTACTCATAGAATCGTCTATCAAACGCGCAACTTCTTGTTAAACTTCTTGAGTCAATCATAAAATCGTTAAGTATTCTGCATTTATTGCAATTCAATTCACAATCCAATTACAACGCGTCACTTCTGAAGGTCTTTCTTTGATCGAATATACGACAAGATGCCAGCAGCAACGAAAAAGGCTTCAATGCCTGCTAAAAACCCCTCTCCCCCTACCCGAACATCGTCTCGACAAGTTCTCAAGCCGTTGTCATTTTCCGAGGAGCAAGCCGCACCCGCAAAGGCTGCGCCGAAGAAGACTGCCGCTCCAAAGAAGAGCGCTGCTCCAAAGAAGGCTGCAGTAACAAAGACTGCTGCGCCAAAGAAGGCTGCTGCTGCAACTAAAACCGCTGCATCAAAGAAGAGCGCAGCACCTACAAAAGCTGCTGCGCCAAAGAAGACTGTCGCACCTACGAAACCCGCAGCACCGAAGAAGACTGTCGCACCAAAGAAGAGTGTTTCCAAAGCTGTTACACCAAAACCTATGGTTAAATCCAATAAACGAAAAGCTGAGGAAGAGAGATCGGAATCCGTTGCGGCGGTATCGTACAAGAAGAGGAAAATTGCTATGCCAAAGCCCAAGCCTATTATCAATACCGCACCATCCCAAGTTTTGGACATCTACGCTTTCGGCTGCAACGACGCTGGAGAGCTCGGTCTTGGTGATGCAACAAAGAAAAGCGTCATTGCCCGACCAAATCTGAATCCAAAATTGAGCGCTGATACTGTTGGAGTGGTGGACATTTCTGTTGGTGGTATGCATAGTGCTGTTCTCACAAAGGACAACAAAATTCTTACATGGGGTGTTGGTGATTCTGGCGCGTTGGGAAGGGATACTACCTGGGAAGCACCAACGAAGGATATCGATGCAGAGGAATCATCATCGGATGATGACGATGACGAAGCCCCTGAGCAGAACCCCTTAGAGAATACACCAACGGAGATCGAGATGCCAAACGTGCCAGAGGGCACTGTTTTCACACAAGTTGTTGCTGGTGATAATGCAACTTATGCTCTTACTCAAGAGGGATTGGTTTATGGCATGGGAGAAATTAGAGTAAGCACCATCACCTTAACAATGACATAAAGTCAATATACTAATTACATCAATAGGGTTCGGATGGACCTATGGGATTCACAAAAGACGTTAAAAAATCGATGTCACCAATGCTCATTCCAGGCTTGAAGAACATCCGAAAGCTGGCCGCAGGCAACAATCACTACTTGGCTCTCGACAAACGAGGTGCCGTTTTTGCATGGGGTGCAGGAGAGCACAATCAGCTCGGTCGAAGAATCGTCGAGAGAACAAGATTGAATGCACTTGTTCCAACCGAATTTGGTCTACCAAAGGCCATCGTCGATATTTTTGCCGGCTCCGAGCACAGCTTCGCTTTACACAAGAATGGCTCAGTATATTCATGGGGCGCAAACAACATGGGCCAATGTGGGCAGTTCAAGGAAGATGGCACTTTCGAAGAAGTCGTTTACAATGCTACCATCATGAAGTGTCTTAAAGACAAAAACATCAAGCAAATGGCTGGAGGCAATGCTCACAGCTCGGCTGTTACTAAAGAAGGGGAGGTATTGGTTTGGGGAAAGGCTCGCGATGGTACCACAGGATTGGACTTTGAGAAGATCGGATCGGAAAATGTCACCAATGACGCATTCGGAAGGCCTGCTGCTGTCACTGCTCCCACTGCTCTTCCATTCAAAGGATCTTTTGTTGGTACTGGTGGAGAACACGGACTTGTCTTAGGACCAGATGGCAAGGGTCCACATTATGCGTATGGATTCAATGAATTTAAACAGTGCGGTGTACCTGGCGATGGAGACGTGATGGTTGCAACAGAAATATCGGCCAAAAGCCTCGAGGGAAAGAAACTGGTGTGGGTCGGAGGTGGAGGACAATTTTCGATGATGGCAGGAATACATAGTGCAGAGGATTGAGTTATACAGCGGGTTCTTGTTAATTTTAAAACTGGCGTTGGTGCTTATTAGGATAAAACGCATTGGATGGAGTTGGCGGCAGAAAGATACCTGCATTGTTATAGTATCACTCACGACAGAAACTCAATGAAGACATAATAAATGAATCATTCCTCCTGTGCCAATAATATGTGATAGGTTCAAGCTTGGTGCTCATGTCTAGTCAACAATTGGTAAAGTTGACAAGTTGGTATGCCTTCTGATACTACTTTCGAGTTTCAACTTGGCAATTGGATATGATTCTTGTGCGAACTACTAATATCTCAACCATTTCATCTCAAAACACAATTCTTCTACTCCATGGCGAATGAGGATATGCTTTTGTAACAATACAGCTACTGTCTCGAGTAAAAGATCAATGAGGAGCACCCTTTCGATCAAATACACATGAGAATATCAACCACTCGACTTGAAAATAAGAAAGGTTGCCATGAAGATTTCCTTCCTCCTAGCATACCTCAAAGACCCTCCCATACCGAATCATGATTGAACTATCCATTATTTAAACCTCCAACTCCAGTCTTGCCAGTTGCCACCCTTCTTCCGACCAGCATGATAGCAGTTTTCGTTGGAGCAACCAGCGCATAGACGAATATACCTTGAAGGCCTTCCCCCAGAGAACAAAAAGTCCTAAGATCTATTTCGTTGGTCGTTGGCAAGATTCAGCTACCCGTATTGTCTGTGAATGCAAGGAGCTAAATCCCGGCGGGCAATACAGTTTTGTCAAATCTGATGGTAGTTTACTTAAATGTCGACGACGTATGCAAGCAGATTTTGCATAAACAAGATTCTATCGATCTTTTATTCCTGAAGCAGGGTTTGGTGGTTATGGATAGTAGGTTATCCTGCTATTTATCTTGACTTCATATCCATAGCAGTATAACATGCCAGCGTATCCAACTCTCTCAACAATAGAAACAACAGAAGGATCGAACTTCTATTTCCTCCCCATCACCTCCCTCATCCTCTTCACATTTAACCTCCTCCCACAATCTAAATTCACCCTCTCTCAAGCGCTTCATTAAAGTCCTCGCAGGAGGATAAAGAGGCCTTTCAACGAACAATAGTCTGAATACGCAGGAAAACCGTGGAAGTCGCTGGCATCTCGCTATGGTTACCATGGCGAGATGCCAGGATCGGTAAACGGGCAGCTGATGTTAGTTTTATCTACAATTATCCAGGTTTGTAAAGACCAACTTTGGGAGGAATATTGGGGGTAGTGCTGTGAAAATGGTTGAGTAAGATTACACCCCTTCTCATCAAGTATCTTAGTTCTGAGGAACACGGAGAGGCAACTGTATATGGGCAGTGCATGGTTTCCATCTAGCATAGATGACAAGGTGGGGTGTACGTTTGTTGGATAATATTCTTATTGCTAGAGGTATGGATGGAAAGACGGGAAGTGGGAGTTATTACGGTTGATTTTGATGGTGAGAATTTGGGGCTTGATGTTGATGGGTATCTTGCTGAAGTGAAGGCTGATGGTGTGGAGGAAAGGTTGTGGGCGCATGTTTTGGATGAGATTGGACGGATTGTGGGGATGGATGGTTTTAGATGGGGTGTCTTTTGAGACTTGGTATGAATATGGTTTGATATGAAAAAATATAGGGCTGTTTGTTATTTTGTAGCTTACTTGAATGCATCGGATGTTTGTGAAATCGAATCGTAAAATCATGTAATTCAAGTTGTAGGATAGAGTGAGTGTCTTAGGTTCTGGTAGTTATCTTCACCATATAGTAAAGACACTATGATGCAGATGTTCCTTGGAGCTACCTTGTGGGTTTAGGAGCACTGTGGATCGTTGGGTCCGTTACTTGTTGAATGACTATGTTTGCCGTCAATACATTTCCTAAAAACCATGGCCAATTGATGGTGACGAGGAGTACTGTCAAGAGTACTCATCGCAACACAATGGATGGCATTGAGTGAACAAATTAAAGCATGTTTATTGTGTAATACAAAATTCCACAATGGACTTGGGAGCCAGTGTAGTATAAGTGTGTATGTCCAACAACCATGAAATCTGCATCGAATAGGACGCCGCTATCTTCGTGCTGCTAAGAAGATGAACGTCCCGCGCAGCGTCGTGTACCTTTTGTGGAGGATACGCCGTGAGATTCTCTTGAATATCGACTGCTTCAATCATATCGCATTTTTTGCCAATCATGGGTTCCTAGGTCGATTCCATTCAGTTAGAAAAGAAGGTGCTACCAGATATATTCCTATTGTTAGCAAAGACCCGCTGCACTGCCAAAATCTGAATCCTGATGAAGATCATAGTTGAAATATCGTTAGTAAAGAAGTTGTCAATATCGAAGAACAATAGACGTGCCTGCGATCAGTCGACCCCATTGACGAATAAATTGAAAGATGATTATGGCGAGTCAGTATCAATTGTTCTGCACCCCCTTGAATTTCCTTGTCGTTTGACTGTCTCCAGAAGACACTCATATCTCTTGGAGGCTGAGCATCTCAACCAGCAGACGGGCGGAAATTCTGTAAATAATAATTTAGGACTTTCATCCGGGCAATATATTGCTTAGACCCTGCCCAATCTCAAGTTCCTCGCAATATCTTTTTTATTGGAAACGAACTAATTGACTTGGTAAAAGAATGAACATTTCTACTCACGAGCCTCCAATCCAACCTCAAGTTCTTATCTCAAAGCTACATCGTTAAACCCCGTTCGTACAAAAAATCGATCCTTTCTTTAATAAAGAATTATGAGTCTAAATCCCGTCCATATTGCCAAGTTGGTAAGTTGATACCAAAAAGGCTCTTTGATCAAGCTTCACGTTCATGACCCGACATATTAATTCATTCGTGCCGGCTCCACTCCATCGTACTGTGGAAAGGGATTCCCAGCGGCCCCAAACTTTCAGGATCCCCGATTTTCCATCCGTTCGGTATTCAATCAGGGGATCTTTATACAAAATAAGTGCATCGAAGGTAATATAAGATTCCATACGTGCTGAGCTACAAACATAAACAAAGCATGTTCACCAAGTCTATCACTCAGTAACAGTCGCAAACTCTGAAAATTATTCGCGGGCTTCATTTTACTTCGTCCACGAATAGCGCTATCTCTGATGGACTTGCTAAAGTAACTTCGCCCATGTGCAACGGGCCGCTACTAGGTAATGATTAAAATACCCTCGACATTTAAGCATTTTGGGAAAAGCTTGCTGGACAGGTATTGTGTTAGCAGATGTCAAATGTTTGTTAGTCATTAATGGAGCGACACTAGAAGAAATTTTAATCATTGCAAATATTCAAACATAACTTAAATTGAAAGTTAGTTCTGATGTGTAGAACTATTAGGTAGGGGAACAACTCAGGCGATTTCGATAGTTTTGTCTATAAGGTTATTTATCCACAAAATATAAATTTTGATAATTTTGTAATGTTTAGAAAGCAAAAAATATGGTATCCATATCAATTAGTTCATTAGAGACCACGTTTAGTTCTTTACTCCAGTAGTTATTTGAAGATTGTGTCGGTCATATTTATTTGTATGGAGAACCCAATTTTGTTTATTCAAATACACGTGCCTGCATACTTCTATTGTATGGATACCAGTTACCAGTACCAGTATGATAGATACCTAGCGGTCAGTGTGTAACCTCATCTATTCAACAGAGAAGTTTAATACTTTCTTCAGTTGAGTTTTCCGGAGAACATATCGGATATCAAGATGAGTCAAGGTACAGAACTTACTTGTATTTAGTTAACCTGAAGTATTTAAACTAGAGCAAACTTTTCGATATTGAAAGACTTCTTGGCTTCAATAGTAAGTAGGAAAAAAGGGATTGTGAGACGTTTTTTTTTTCATTTGGTCTATTTGTGACACACCGCTTGCACTCATTTTTCTTAAGTTGAACGCCAGTATCGGAGGTTTATCTATCCCACTACTGTAGAATTGGAGTATGACTGTATGAGTAGAATTTTCACCCCAACTACCTACCGCACATACCGTTATGAAGTTTTTATCATATGTACCGACGTATTGCCCCCATAGTTTACCCCACCAATTGTGAGAAACTAAATATTTTGGTCTGTGCATGCATGCTTCGCATCACCGCATGCCAATTCTTGTCAGCGGAGGTGGAACCCCCAAAATATCTTGGCTGGGCTTGGCTACGGGCCCAAGTAAATACTCGTAAGATCTTGAGTTTAGTTTTAACGTCGTCCTACAGGACAGTTTATACACCTAGTAAGAATATCTCCGAATTAGGTAACGTTATGTCTAAAAAGTGATTAAAAATTATTATCTGGATTTACATTTTGAAAAAATCTAAAACTAAAAGCCTGTTTAGCACACTTTTTTTTTTGCGGGCACACAATTTATGTAAGTTCCGTATACACAACACAACAATTTATATACATAAATCATAAAAATCGTTTGGACAAAATGAAGTTATGTACATACTTTACTACATAATCTGTGTGCCCGCAAAAAAAAACATAAATGGCTATACAGCTTTCAGCTGTATAATAATCTGTGTAAACACAACACAATTTAAATACTTCACATTTTAGCTTAGTTTTAAAAACGTTAATTTATTTTCTTTATTAAAAAAGCTTTAAAAAAAGTAAAATAAATAAAATAAAATATAATAAATTGATATAAAATCATTATATGTAAATAAATTTAAAAAAATGCTTTTTATTAATTTTAATTTTTTTTAATTTAGCTTAGCTAGCTTGGCTAGCTTGATCAGCTAGGTTGATCAAAGTTTGAACTTCCTAATTAAGTAATTATGTAAATCTAATATCAACTTTAATATATATTTAAGTTAAGCCAAACAGTTATAATTTAATATTTTATACATAAATTTATGTAATTTCATTTATGTTGTGCTCACATTACACGAAAATCACATACATACATAAACTAAAAAAAGGGTGCCAAACAGGCCCTAAAACATAAAAACTAAACTTACCTGGGTTCCCCGCCGCCCCGTGTCTTAGCATATAGAATTATGTTATTTGTGGATAAGTACTCCGGTATACCTATCTAGATACTTCGTATATTCACCAGGTTATTGAAGGGAACTGACGGCAATACCAAAGAATCAAAACTATGGCAACTCCTCGGAAAGCTTTCAATCATCCAATGTAAAAGTGGGAAAGAAGATATAATTGGCCAAATTCATGCTCACATATATTTACATCTACCAAGATTGTGAATCCTCAGAATATTAGTAGCTGTATTACACAAGGGTTAACTTGCTCCCAAATCATAATCCTGGCTAATCTTGCCATCTTTTACCACAATTTATTACAACTTTTTAATGGTTCAGTCATACTTCGTGCGGGGGAAAATGGTGGAGTAACTAGGGTT
Source organism: Rutstroemia sydowiana (assembly GCA_000812895.1). Taxonomy (NCBI): domain Eukaryota; kingdom Fungi; phylum Ascomycota; class Leotiomycetes; order Helotiales; family Rutstroemiaceae; genus Rutstroemia; species Rutstroemia sydowiana. The sequence goes on along the minus strand of JWJB01011033.1, from coordinate 69 downwards.
TGCATGTTGAATGACCACTTCTAAAACCTAGAAACATAATTCTATACCGCCAATACCACTAAGCTTTCA
>JWJB01011032.1:0-13786 GCA_000812895.1 Rutstroemia sydowiana | reverse complement strand
CCTTAGTTAGGAATATGGTTGTATCTACTTTACCCATTGCGCCTCATCAAAGCAAGTCCAGACCATGAGATGATCATCATGTAACTTTATCTTCGTCAATGGATATCCTCAATGTCGCTATTTATTTATGTCGTCAAGTCTCATTGTGAAATCTCAGGAACCTGTAGTGGGGTAGATTAATTATGAATTATTAATGGCTTACTCCAGCAACTGACAAATCAATCCTTCAGGCCAGCACCCGCAACACCCGCATGTACCCCTCCCCCATTATTAATTTCAATCTCAGCCTTGTGAAATACCTCAAATATCGAAGAGAATCCCGTCAAAATCTATAACATTTACAATCTATTCATTCTACTCGAAGTCTAAACCAGCAATAATATCCCCCAAAAGTCCGAACACTTGAACAAATAAGTAAAAAATGGATGCATCCCACTATACCTATCCTTCACCCCTCACCGGCTATGAAAACGCAACCCCGCTAAGTAACGAGATCTCCTCTGATGGAAAAAGCTTTGTGAATGCAGAAACAGGTGTAAAAAGTGCAAGCTACGAACGATTTTGCGAACCGCTGGATAATGGAAGGAGAGGTGCATTGTAGGTTTTTCTATATAAGTTAAATTAGGACAAACACTGGACAAGGCTGATACTGGTGGATTTTGGTTCATAGTGATATTCATATTTACCACTACCAGAAGAATGCAGAGCAGGCTAAATTTGCAAGGGAATTATGGGAAAGAATCAGAAGGGAATGTATGAATCAATCTGAAACTCCAATGGCATTCCCTTCCAGACCAAAAGCTAACTTCCATACGATACAGTTCCCGAGCTTCGCATTTATAAATTTTGGGAGGAACCAATAGGACCACATCCAATTGCGATGTTCGAAGTAAATCTTTTCACACCTGCACAATTCGGCGCTTTTATTCCTTGGCTAGTGATAAATCGAGGACCTTTAAGCGCGCTTATACATCCGAATACCGTCGATGAGAAAGGTGATCCTTTAGATGAAGAGAGGGACCATACACAGAGAGCAACGTGGATGGGTGATAAACTACCATTGGATTTGAGCTTATTCAAATGGTTGAAGAAGAATAAATCTGCGAAATCAGCGAGAGAAGGAATATCTACAAGTTAAATTCAACACACCTTGGTTCCACCTATTTTTAGTGTATCTCTACCGAAGTTCTTGGCTACATCTCGCGCCTCTTAAAGGTTGCATCATTGACTGTCGAAATGTATGTCCGGGGAGGTAAGTTGTAGATAGGTTACAACAACAAATGACAATACTTGCATTACGGGTACCATTTTCATTACCTGAACCACCAATTCACAGACCCGTTGATAAGATCATGAGAGAGTGGCCCTTCAGGATAATTCGTCCTTGAAGAAGCTTCACTCTGAACACTATGCCACCAGCCTTTTGGTATAAATAAGGAATCCCCAGGACCAACAAGAACTTCATACCCTTCTTCGTTTATATCCTCAGCCCAAACACGCTCCTTCAAAAGTTTTCTCTCTCTTCCTGACATCATTTCCACACCCCTAATTGCACCACTTCCACCATCTTCACCAAGTTCCCGCTTGACATTTTGATAAAGGTTCGCTCCAATCTTCGGTTCAAACAACCTTATTCTTTTATCGCCAGCTAATTGTATAAATAAATTCGGATTTGGATCTTTGTGTAGTGGTGTATATGTAGGATGGCAGCCCAGCCAGAAGTTCGCATCATAGATATCGCCCTTCCCTGCGCTCTTCACTAACTCCGGTGTAGGTAAATCTTTTTGTAGATCAGGCGGCAGATCTGCCAGTTGAGCTTGTGCAATATAGAATGGTGGGGCTGGTCGAGCTTTGAAGGGAACATTGTCGAGTAATAGAAAAAGGTTAAGTGTAGCAATGAAGGTGTGAAAACTTTTATCGATTTCGAGCGTCCGAGATAGGGTTTCTAGATATGACAAGAGTGAAAGATGTTCACCTTTGGCAGAATGAGTAGAGAGATGTTTTATATAGCTGTTTAAGTTTGCTACACTCATTGAGAGCTCGAAAGGTAGTTTCAAATCCGCATGTTTAGTCAGGTAGTTCATGTTTAGCCGATGTGACCTTCTCGCTGTCCATTGAAACCAATTTTCAATCGCTGGCATATGTTTCGCTGTCTCGAACAATCCGTTTCTTTGGTTGTTCTTTGACTTCATAAATAATGGCTTCTCTGGATTGAAAGCCTGGTCTTGGAAATCCTTAAGTTTTATATCGGAGAATGACTTATAAATAAAAGGAGCCGGCGGTAAACCATGTTTCTTAAGGTTTTCTGAAAGCTGCAAGTGCCTTTTGTCAGTTGGGTATCTAACACCTGTTCCAGCCCTAAAACCCAAGAATATCAGTTTTCTTTCTTTCATTCTTAATGTTCTCTTTTGCTTATTATTCGATTTCGCGGTCGCCGTCGCAGTCGCAGCCACAGTCGCAATGCAGCTGTATGGTGCTGTTGGTGGGGAAATTGGAAATTTTGAGATCGACCCTGAAGCTAAGCCTTTTTTAAACTAGTACAAGTACTACCGGTACCTCAGGCCGGGTGCAATTCGGTTCTGCTGGGACGGGACGGGGTGCTGGGGATAAGACTTCATAAGACGGCATCACGATAAAAATTAACATCTTCAAGTAATATAAAATAATAAGTTATTGCTTCCTAACTACCGCCCTTATCAGACTATAGCCCCCCCCCCCAAAAATACATGATTTTATGGAAGCTGCTGAAATACTACTTTGATGCCATTTTAGGTTACAATTTACCATGGAAACATTCCGTAATATTGAAACCCCTAGGAAATACTACATAGTCGGTATGCCTATGCTGGCAAGTCTCTCCTTCTTCAGCTACTATACAATTCAATATTTAAACCCTACTTAGTGAGTTCAATACATCAAATGAATGGTTTACTATTCGAATCACATTTGATAGATCGAATTTATAAAACCCATTCTTCATCCATCACTTGACAGAGGGCATATTAGAGTTATTGTGTGACAATGGACGTTAGATTGTTCCATTCCTCTACTCAATTACCTCGGTCAAAGATCAAGAGCTCACCGGACCATTTTTGTACTCGTACAGAATGTAACAACACATCAATTGAATGCCAACTTCGGACATCCGTGGCATGGTGGCTTGCGCAACAGAAAATCTTATCTCAGAATCACCAACTGCAACATTGAATCTCATCTCAGATCTATCGACTGAGTGGTAATAGCCTATTGCCTCTTGGCACAAGAAATGACTTCTTTCATTGCTCATGTTTTGTTTTGAATTCAGTTGCGCATTGCAAACAAAGGAAGATTGCTGTATTAACCATCCCTCTTTAAGAACAAAATTTTGAAGTTTGGGCAAGAGAACCATCGCCAACAAGCATATACCTCAAGTAAAACTGCAACATGGCCTCTCCTAGCGACAAGAAGGGATCTGCTGTCGTAAGTATCTATATTTTGGTATTGAATATCGATCAATAAACTAATAAACATTAACCACCACTACAGTATGGGAATCTTATTCGGAAAGAATATGAATCTCATGAGTACACATATTACCCCATTGTCATTGTGGGAGCAGGAGAATCTGGTATTGCCATGGGCTGTAGGCTAAAGCAAGTTCTTGGCTTCGATCAATTTCGCATATTCGATAGACAATCTGGCATTGGAGGGACATGGTGGATCAATCGTTATCCTGGTGTTGCTTGCGATATGTGAGTAAAACGAACCATCATTATCTCTACGATGAAGTCTGACCAATTTTAGTCCCTCGATTTTTTACTCTTTTTCATTCTGCCCGAAATATGATTGGACACATTTCTACCCCGAAGGTTCAGAGATTGTCAAGTACCTTCAAGATGTTTGCGAAAAATATCAACTCATAGATAAGATTCAAAGCAATACCGATGTTCGAGAAGCACATTGGCTTGAATCCGAACAGGTCTGGGAGGTGACCTTACAACATTTGAGGGTTGGCGCCGGAGATCTCAGTGATTATGATCGATTGAACAAGGTCAAAGATCAAGGTTATAACTCTGTCTACATACAAGAAGAGAAAGTGCGATGTAAGATATTGATCAGTGCTATGGGTGGGTTAACTGAACCTAATATCTTACCTGATATTCCTGGCAAGGAGTCATTCAAAGGAGAAATCTTTCATTCGGCGCGATGGCGATACGATATTGATCTCAAAGATAAAAATGTCGTAGTCGTTGGTACTGGTTGTAGTGCGGCCCAGGTTGTTCCTCGTCTTACCAAAGATTATGGCGCAAAATCAGTCACCCAGCTGATGAAATCTCCGCCTTGGGCCACACCAAGAGTATCCCCTCCATTTGGAGAAAAGGCTTGGAATGAATGGTCACCAACATTGAAAAGATATATCCCTGGTTTCAACAGTTTATTTCGTTCTCTGGTGGCAGCCAGCTGTGAATACGATTTTCGTCTCTTCGGCTCAGGATCCTATAGCGAAACGGAACGTAAAAAGCAAGAAGCCGCAGATCTAGCCTACATGAAAAAAACAGCCCCCCAAAAATATCATGAGATACTAACACCTAACTACAGTGTTGGTTGCAAACGAAGAGTTTTGGATGCCGAATGGTTCGCTAGCTTTCATGACCCAAAAATCGAACTCACAACACTTCCACTTACAAAGATTGGAGAAAACTCAGTCACACTTGGTCCTGGTCGATTATACCCCCCGGAAGATGTAAAAAGTACGGCACCAACTGACGAAATCACCATTCCCGCAGATATTATCGTACTCTCAAATGGTTATCATACAACAGAATGGCGGAACCATCTCACTGTATATGACAGAAATGGCCAAACATTGCAAGATGTCTACGGACAAAGAGGTGGTGCTCAAATGTATATGGGAACTGCCATGGATGGATTTCCTAACTTCTTCACCCTAGTTGGCCCTAATTCATTCACTGGTCATACCTCTGTCATATTCACTACTGAGAGCGCTGTGACCCATGCTCTCAATTTCATCAAGCCTATATTGAATGGAGATATTGCAAAGGTAGAAGTCAAGAAAGAAGCAGAGGGAAGATGGGCTAGAGAGTTGCAAAGTGCTCTGAAGAACATGGTATGGTCAGCTGGCGGTGCTAAGAATTGGTATTTATGCGATAATGGTTGGAATTCAACTACCTATCCGTATGTATTCTTCTCTCTTTCCCTACCTTAACAACCATTAACTATCCGTTTCAAGATATTCTCAATGGTATTACCGCTATCGGTGCATATTCCCAACGTGGAGCGATTGGGATATTTCATACACGAGGAAGGGTCAGCTGAAGAAGTGGACAAAAAACACGGTATTGCTCTTGGTATTTGGGATAGCTTTTCTGGATCTTTATGAGCATAAAACAACGGGAAATGGGTTTGGTTATTCTCAATTAGCAAGGGAATGGTTAAAAGAGGGCATTTCTCGAACGGCTTTCATGCTTTCCAATGTGGGAAAGAAGATATGAATGATATGATACAAAATGGATATTGAGGATTGTATGCATTATTAGTTTTGTGGTTACTTACTTGATTGCTTTGTTAGTTTGCTTTAATCTATTTCATTTTTAACGACGTTTGTTTTTCTTGAGCAAGTGAACTCATATTATTACCAGTGGCTGGGTAGCAGATAGTCACCAGTGTTCGTTCAATCAAACTATTTTACACAGTGGTGGATGCAGCTCATAGTTACATACCTTAATGCATAACTTTTTTAACGATTCATATTGTTATGAAAAAGAAATTGTGCAAACTTCAAGTAACCAACTTCTTCCATTTAAGATATCTATTAAATGTTTGATTTATTCAAGGAGAAGAGTCAAATATGATTGTAAAAGAGTAGCTCACTTGATGGCTCACAGATGCTAAGTTTCTACAACAGACATCTCAAGACCAGTTTGTTATGTATTGTCATCATCTAATGCCATGAAGTAGATATAGTTGCCATAAATTTAGGAAATCATAATAGGCATCTTGAACCATTCACTAACCTTCACTTTCATTCTGCTCTCAATTCACCACCCAGGAAATTAAATTCATCGGTCCGATAAGATCCGGAGGTATTTTAAAATCTCAACCGGGCTATCAAATTCAAATTACTGTACAATTATAACTTCATTCTAGATCAGACAGACCTTTGACATACAGTTTCAGATACAACTTCATTGTACTATATTAAACATTATAAAACGCACTTCTGGATACTCTTTTTCCATTCTCTTTCTTTCATTCATACGAAGCTTCTATTCAATTTCTCTTGATTCATTCTACTGTTTACCCCCAGAAGGGTTGAAGCATCTGCTAAATATTCTGTACTTCTAATTCCATCTCGAACATCGACTTACCTTCAGCCGCATCATCCAAGGGAACTCCCCTTTCTCGAAACCTCCCTTTCTCTACCTCGATTCTGTTGAATTCTATTCTTCCACAAAGAAACGTTCCGACTCATCACTTTATACCAACTCTTATAAATCGACAATTAGCCATGCGAAGAGGCTTTTTGAGAGATTGGCTCTATGACCGCCAAGGTCAAGGACGGCAACCATCCCGTGGCAGACCCAGAAACAATCAACCAGCAGCAGAACGAAGTGATTCTCCCAGTGCCTCATCCCGTGATCCAGTTTCGAGGACGCTATTTTGGCAAAGCTGGTTACCTGCACGTTACGATAGAGGAATGGCGACTACACCGGCGGGTGGTGATAGCGACGACGGGTTTGATGAGGCTCCATCTCCCCGTCAGATCAGCAACAATGTGCGAACCTCATCTAGTCCGACTTCTTTAGATCCATTGCCTTCTCCTCTATCGCCACTCATTCCCGGTAATCGAAACCGAGAGGTAGAAGCGGGGTCAAGAGTAGATCCACGCTTTGATCCAACTGCTTTTCCTGAAGGTACAGATTTTACTGGAATGGCGGCATTCTTAACACGCAGACCACCTAGAGATCGCGAAAATACTGTAACATTACCAGAAGGGTATCTATTACGCGGGGAAGAAATGCTTAGATCAACTGAGAACCGTATAAATACTAGGACTATCGCTACACCATCGAGACATCGACAAAGCCCATCCGCCTTTGCAGCCTGGCTTGCTGCTATCGAGAGAGAAGGAGGAAACTTTAGATCTGCATTCATTCTCCAACAAAATGCTCCTGCTCAGAATAACCCTAATGCCAACAATTCGTCTGTACACCCTGCAGTTCAAGCCGTTCTCGACGAAACTCCCGGAATTGCGCAACAAGAGGCAGAAACTATATCAAACTATATTGCTATCGAGCTCCCTACTCGTACTTGGATCGAGACAGTTATTCGTCTGCAGGAAGATCCGGTTACGAGGATCAATTTATCAAGAGGGACTATGCGACGATATCGTGATCTTTATAATTCTCAACATGATCGTCAAATACCTGTATCCTTCATTCCACCTTTACCTGTTCGTACAACGCGTCTCAATCCACTACGAGCAGGGCGCGTCGACTCGCAACTCGAATACATCCCTTTCATTCCCCCACCAACTTCCTTCCCTACAAGTCTTCGATCCCGCGAAGAAGACGCACAGATTGAACCGTGTTTTTGTGGCGATCCATATTCATGGGTTGGTATTTCAGAAAATGGAGTACCACACGAACCATGCAAAATGCCGGGATGTAGACACGTGTATGGAAGACCTTGTGCGAGTAGATGGTTGATGGCGAATGATACATGTCCTTCCTGCAGGAGTATATTGGCCGGGCTTGAGCCTATGTCGAGGGGGGCCATGGCTAGGAACATGGTAGCTGAACATGGTATACAACGGAGAGACTCGCAGAGGGGAAGTAATGCATCGAGTGTTTCTAGTTCTAGTACGCCTGATCTAGACATGAATCATTTTACTAATAGACCAGAGGCGTCGGAAAGACCTCGCATTCGTGCAGCCGAATCATCTACTTTGCCTCTATCTAATCGCTCGGAATCTTCACAACGCCCTTGGAGACGAGAAGCGCAGATAGATGAAGAATCCGTCTCTGCAGCCACAGGTATTCCAGTCGAGAATATCCTGATAGTACCGGATGGATCTGGACGGTTCCGAGTTCGCGCGGGTAGGAATGCGCCGTGGTCAATGGATCGACGTTTGGAAGGGGATATGGTTGTTTCGGCTTCACCTCCGACTTTCCAAACTCCATTAGATAACTTGAGTGAGGCGCAGAGGATTGATCATGCTGAGGCGCAGAGGATGGATCATGCAAGAGGTAGACTTAGACAATTAGAAGAGATATTGGGTACGCTTGAGCAGGAGCAGGAGCAGAGGGAGAGGGAGAGGGAGAGGGAGAGATTGTGGGCGAGGAGTACAGATGAAGAAGATCGGGAGTTTACTCAAGATTGGGGTAGTGACTCAGACTCTGAAATCGATTCTGAATGAGTAGCCTAGTCTATAATGATTTCTTTGGGAGATCCTTCTTATTTCCTACTATGAAACCGATCGCTCCTGCAGAAATTTGAAAGGAATCACAAGGTTGTATTAGAACCTAGATATAGACAAGAAGTAAATGAAGACTTTTCAACCTGGTCCAACCAGGATTTACCACCATATATATACAAAAAACGTGAATAAAACACATATCCTAACTAACTAGCCATCCCGCCCACCTATCCACCCTTTTATGGTATTAGCTAATACACTACCAATCTCCCAAACGCAGATATTGCGCTTAGACCGTACAGTTGACCTACTCCCATTCTCTGAGAGACTAATATGGGTATTTGGCGTACTAGATATAAAATTTAGAGTTTGATCTTTGAATGAATGTTGGACAATGGAATAAAATCCAATCTCTAAACGACTCTTGGATAATGGAATAGAATCCAATCTTTGATTGAATATTGAACAATTGAATAGGATTCAATTTTTGAGTGAAGATTAAACAATGGAATAGAATTCAATCTTCAAGTGAATATTAAACAATCAAATGCAATCCAATCTTTGAATGGATGCTGAACAATACAACAGGATTCAACCTTTGAATAGACATGAAACAATAAAATTCATACCTTTGTAGAAGGCTTCTTAAGCCGGAAAGAACGACCAAGGCGGTTCCGAGTCAAAACTACCGTCTTCTCTTGCCCGAAATGGAGAATAATTTTCTTCGGTGTGGTCGGTGTGGGTAACGCCTTCTTAGGTCGGTAAGGCAAGAGGCGAAGTCGAAGGACTGGGAAAGAACGGTTCAAAATAACCTTTTTCTCGCCGAATTTGAGGACAATCCTCTTTGGTGCTGTCTGGTTTGGAGACATTTTAATAGAAGTAACAATTGGATTGATATAAACAATGTAGTCAATTGAAGCAATGTAGTGAATTGGGACAATGTAGTGAATTGAAACAATGTGGTGAATTGAAACAATGTGAGGGATGCAGAGAATGTAATGGTTTGACAAAATCTGATGGGATAGAGAGGTATATTTAAAGAGTATGGAGAAGCTAACTTACATCTTCAGTCCAGATACTAACTTCCACCCTTCAGTCCAGATAATAATAGCCAAGCCCTTATAACTAGTAAACTATTACCCCCCTAACAATGACTAGCCCAACTTAACGAAATAGGAGAAGCGAGAATCTCCACTTTTTACGCTAATGTTTATTTAAATACTAGTAGTAGATTAAAACAACGTTTATTTTAAAAAGATGAATACAAACAAATTAATAAATAAATAAAATAGTAGTGAATTATAAAGTAAATAGAGCAAGATTTGATAGATAATCACAACATCTTGAAGAATTAATATTCTCGTCTTAGATACTAAGTTCATAATGAGTTGGAATATAATTATTGGAAGGAATCCTCAAGATACTCATCTAAGAAAATCTGATTAATTTCTAAGATAATCATAACAATGATGCAGAGTTAGCACTAGTCATCTGAAGTATTCGGATCATTTTCTCTAGGAAATGAGAAGGTTAAGGAAATACTGATACTCTCATCTTGATTTATTAGCACACTGTAGGAAATCGCGTTAACAATGTATGTTACGGAGCTAAGATAGGCTACGGCTACCAGGCACCTAGTACCAGGTGGAAGCTGGTAGAGTAGACTAGCGACTAGGAATGTTGATTCTTAGTCTTGTCCTTTTTATGGGCTGTGGTCTAGTGGTTAGAAGGTGGTTCTTGAAAGCTAGTCACAGTACCCTCTCTAGGCTCGTCTCAATGTAGATGATATTCAGGACTCTCATCTTGATTTACTAACGCACAATACGAAAATCCTTCGAATAGTGAAGAAAATCCAAATATTCTCCTCTCAATATCTTTGTTTACATATACAAACTCTTCAAATTTATAACGTGTACTTTTTAAATACTCTTCCGATCTATTTAGCTCAACACCCCAAAGATTGTAAGGCACGAGTGAACAACTGATAGTTTTCCTCTCAAACATTCTATCTCATTCAGTATCCTCCATTCAAACCATCTAGCTCAATACCCCCAAACCCGCAAGAACCAAAGAAACAATTAATAGTTTTCCTCTCAAACATCCTATTCCAATCACTATCCTTCGCCCAAACTCAGTAGAAATGATGTTTGTCATTCACTATGACCATCCAAACTTTTCATCCAAAGTGACTTGTATGCTTGGATGACCATGGGATGAAGATCTGATGACAACTTTAAGGGTTTGTGAATGAGTCTTCATAAGTGATTAACCCCTCTTCATTAAATTCACTTTCGTGGTACTAGATTTCTAGAAGTGCACTTAAAAGTTGCAAATCATGATATGCAATCCTCATTGATCCTTCCCGATCCTAACACGATGCGTGTACTATTTCCATCAGAACATCTTACCAATACGAGCTGGCTAAAGCTTCAGAGGAGTAAGTGTTCCATTTGTCTTTTCGAATCGAGATTATCTGTGGGAAATGGAATTCTAGATCAAGTCGCCTATATATTGCGTATTGGCCTATCCTAAAAAAGAATGGCATTGCGAACCATACACAAAATAGTATCGAATCTAACGTAATATTTCTTAGAAGTACGAAGGGGAGATCCTGATATTCCAGAAGATCACCGCGAGATTATTCTCGAGGTTATGCGCACATACAATGCCATTAGTAAGCTCATCCACTCTAATTACCTATCTTCCACTCCATCTAACTCTCAATACCCATTAACTAACCGCTTAATCACAATATCCAGTCAATGGCGAAGCTCCCTCCCCTAGAAAGGATCTCAAACAATACATCCGCTTCAATAACAGCCAAGTTACAACATTTCATCTTCCAGAGCGATGTAAGTATATCATCGTCGCTGTTAACATCTAGCCATGAACCACTAGACCCTGCGGAAAGAGCTAATAGTATTACTACATAGTATCAGAACGTGGTGGTACTAGATTGTGTATATTTTATCTTCCAGAACGGCGTATTAGTCGGCGTATTGTGGGGGCTGGTCGTGCTGCGGAGGAGGAAGAGGAAGAGGAGGAGGAAGAGGAGGAGGAAGAGGAAAATGAGGAAGTTGAAAACGAGGAGGATCAAAACGGGGAGGAGGAAAATGAGGGGGAAGAAAATGAGGAGGTTGAAAACGAGGAGGAGGGAGAAGAAATTGAGGAGGAAGTGTACAAGGAGCAGGTGGAACAGGAAGAAGAAGAGAAAGAAGAAGAACAATTAGAGAAAGAAGAGGAGAAAGAGAAGGAGAAGGAAGAAGCAAACACTAGTAAAAGCCAAACGCAAGAAACCCGGGGCCTACGCCAAAGCGCTCGTCTAAGGGGTCAGCCTGCAGAGGAAGTGCCCGAGGACACCATTGTGGTTTATGTCCCACGAAGATGAATCGAACCTTGGGACTTGCGATGGAGAGGGGATTGGAGGGATAATGGATGCGATGTGGGATAATTTGAGGGGGGATAATTGATATTTGAATGAATAGATAATTTAAAGAATAAAACCATTCGGATATCACCCCTTCTATCTAACTAATATTAAATTTGGTAAAATACCAATTTTCTAACTTTTTATTTGCAATGTATTGAATAACTCTTCATCCAACATTAGTATTGCTGAAAACGACGAATATGGTTTCAAATTCGAGGTGATAAAGATATAGAGTTGCTAAAACTACCATCCTATTCAAGTAAAATCCTAATGGGCAGTAATACCATTCATTACATTACTTTCCACCATCCTGACGGGTACCCACGTCCAGTAATAGATTCGTATCAAATTCCTCCTCAAAGCGGCAGCACATCCGGAACCGGCCCAACAGGCACAACACTCTGTCTCAACGAATAAGTATACCCCTCTTTAATAGCCCTAAAATCCGTCGTCCCCCCAAACGCCCCCCCATTACTTTCCACTCCCTCATCCCAATACAACCCCCTATACCATTTCTCCAACAACGGATAATCATATCTAATCATCTTCCAATTACATTTAAATATCGTATGATAAGCTACATCAAACCTGGCTATCGTAGGATATAATCGAATATCCGCTTCAGTTATGTGATCTCCGAATAGGTATTTTGTGTTTTGAGATTCGAGATGTGCTTCTAGTCGAGCGAGGGAGGTGAATAATGGTGTTATGTTGTCATCGTATGCGGATTGTGTGGTAGCGAATCCGCATTTGTATACTCCGTTGTTGATGGTATCATATACCCATTCATTCATCTCATCAATTTTCCCCCGTTGCCCACGCGGGTAAAGAGGTTTAGAGGAGTCTCGAAGTGAGGGGGAAATGAAAGCATCGAATTCAGTGTAGAACATGCGGATGATTTCCGAGGATTCATTATTTACAATGGTTTCATGTTTGCGGTCCCAGAGAACGGGAACGGTAAACCGACCGCTGTAGGAAGGATCGGCTTTGTGGTATAATTGTGAGTGTTTGGTGAATCCATATAGAGGGTCGCATGGTTCGGATGTAGGTCCGTCGTAGATCCTAGGGGTTGAATGAGCTTCAATTGATGTTATTCGGAAAACCACATGGAATGAAGTACTTACCATCCTTCGGGTGTGAGTTTATATCCCATAGTAACAACTTGAATGACATTTTCGAGTCCTTTCAATTTATGGACAATATTTGCACGATGTGCCCTATAGTACTAAATTCAGTAAAAGGTCCCCCTAACACAATTATCGCATCCATATAACAGATAGCTATAGTGATTAACATACCAAGGACATCCCCGATTTAGATAAAGTACATATCTTCCCGATTCTGCAGGAAATTCCGATTCAGGATCTGAACTAACCCAATTACGAAAAGAGCTTGCTTTTCTTCGAAAGGTACCATCTTCATCGGAAATCTTATAGATCTCGGGTATTTCGACACTTGCTGGGGAAGTGGTATTGGAAGTCATTGTTGATTGTATTCAGTTGATTAGGAAGGAAGCGTAGATAGTGGGTTGAAATTGAGATTGAGATACGCCATGTACTTATAAGATGTAATCTCAAATATCAATATTATTTCCTAGAATCGAGGGAATTTAATATGTATTAACAATAATTGGGAATTCAATATTCACTGCTTAACAAATTCCACGTCGTTGATTTAAAATCAATTTCTTGGCGTGCAAGTAATTAATAGCAACGGCACAGTAGTATTATAAACAAAGCCAATATGGGGTATTCCCGGTGGCGGAATTCGTTCCTTCCATCACATCATGGTGATGTTTGATTACTGGTAGGGTTGGTAGTTGATGGAAATATTATTCATCAAAGAGAAAGGTATGACATGACTAATCCTAATGAGGTATCTGGTGTAACCATACATATTCATTCATTGACTTGGGCAGAGGATTGATCATGCTGAGG
>JWJB01011031.1:0-17654 GCA_000812895.1 Rutstroemia sydowiana | reverse complement strand
AGCTACTGTACTAACAGATCCACCCCGCTTCACTAAACTTACCTAGGTAAAAGTAAAAGAAAAGAAGCTCCAACTTTCTTTTCTTTCTTCTTCGCTGGTTATGACAGGGGCGAGGAACATTGAAAGTTGTAAAAATAAATAAAATAAATATAAACTTGTAGAAATCCCGGAGGGCAACTCCCCCATATCTTTTCTCCAAACTAAACCTTTTCTGTACTTTACTTTCCTATTACAGTATACTAAGCGAGAAATTTTGCTCTATGTAGTTTATAACTTTATACTTTATACTTTACACTTTATCTTTACTTTCTCTTTCTCTTTCACTTTATTTACCCTCTCTCTTTATCTCTCCCCTTAACTTTACTTAAAACATATATTTTATAATAAACTCAACTAATCTAACTGGAAAAAATAACTCCCCCAAACTCTCATCTTACCACTATTATTATATTACTATTAATATCACTATCACTAAAAAACTACAATTTTACCGCTTTAAAATTACTACTTACTACTTTAAAACTCTATAATCAACTCTTTAAACACTTAATTGAAAGCTCCCTATTAAATATTAATTTAATTTTTTTTTTAAATTCTAAACTCCCTTTCGTACATCCTGGCCTTATTTTCACAGAAGAATACCAATACCTTTTGTACGTATAATATTTATTAGGTAGGTAGCCTTGTTCCGTCCGATGCAAGGAAATAATCCATCCCACTTCATCCATCACGACTCATCTTGAAGATTTGGATTTGGCTTAAGTCTACTTAGATCCTCTAAATATATATATCTTTTTTTTAACATCATCTCGCCAAGTCCTATATTATATCTGCGTGGACCCAAAGCCAAATTCGTTCAATGAGTAGCAAGTGTCCCAATTTGATTTTCACGCCAAACGCCGCGGTGGATATACCTTTCACTATGACTTCAACATTTTGTTCCTCTTTTCCTTTCTCTTCAATCTATCGACCCTCTTCTTGCTCATCTTTTCTGCTAATGCCGCAAATCTTGCTTTCTCTTCCTTTGCTGCACGCCTCTCCTTAATTTTTGTTATGTGCGCCTTTGTAAAAAATCAGACTCGTTTGGTATTTCAAGACATGGAGTAGAATTACCTGTCTATCCTGTTCTTTCTCCTCCTTCATTTCCTTCACCTTGGCCTTGAAAGCAGTATGTGCCGCTCTCTCAGGTTGACGCTTTTTATAAGAGTTATCTCCGGCAGTAGGTCGAAAGGCCTTCTTCGGTTCGTGCCATTGCTTCCCTAATAAGCTATGTTAAAGATCTGCTCCTAGTTTTGAAGAAATTGCTGATGAGCGATTTTCTCAAGACTAACTAACCATTTTTACGCATGCCCTGAGGAGCTTGAATAAGCGGTGTGGCAGTCTGACCTGCAATAGCAGAAGCTGGGGCTAATTCTGTCGACATTTTAGATTGATATATTGTAGAATATTATGAGTATAGTTATAAGTAATGGAGTTTTGAGGGGAATGAAATTAGAATAATAGAGACAGACTTATTTTAAAAATGCTCCATTATTTCTCTATGCCTATCAGTGGAAAAAAAAAGTTCAATTTGCTTATCAGATTGCGCTAATTAAGAAGCTAATCCAAAATCGTACTGGTATCTACAGTAGTACCATGCAACAAAAGTCACTTTTGAGGCTTTTTATTTTTCTCACCAAAAATACCCGACTGCTTGCCATTTCAAGAAGTAGTAGGTATTCATCAATTCTATTCAGCTATTAAATAAACTTGAATCGCAACAGTATTGGGCAATGAATTCCATTATATTCATTGGATCTGAAATCTTATAAAGATCACTACCTACTTGCCTACAACTCTTGAATATCTTTATTCTGAAGTTCTCAAAAGCTGACGACATTGCGGGGATTGAAGATTAGGAAATATTAAAAAAATTATATGAAGCACTCTAAAAGCGACTTCTGCACCCCTATGCCCCACTTGATTACAGCTCTCGAAATGCTTCTTTGGTAATCGGACCTAATTCTCTACCTTTTTGTTAGGCCTTGGAGAGGAACTTGAACTTAACCTAGAAACTACACTTGTTAATCTTCTCTTTTATCATATCATGTACTATTAAAACATGCCGTTGATTTCTTGGACTTACTTTTATCCTCGTGTATGGGGCACGTCTTATTCGTAATATTACTACAACTTTCTCCAAAATATTACGAGAGAAGAAGAAAACCCCGGTCAATTGGATTGGCGGTTGAAGAAAAAGGCCAGAAAAAGGACCACGCAGATTTTCACCAACAGAGGTCCAAGTTGCACTATTGCTTTCTATATTACCTAGGACCAGCTATTACTTTGGTGTTTTATAAACCAACAACTGTTAGCATTCATCGTAACAGGCAGAATTTTCAATCTCTTAAAAGCCAGTGCGTCAAGAATGGCAACAGCAATCACAGCAGACTATCACTCGGATACTTCCCCTATCGTGGCAACCAAGGGACGAGAAGCTCTAATGGATGCTGTTGAAGATGTCATCTATGGCTCTGTATGTGCTGCTACGGTTTTGATAGCTAAATGCTAACGGTAACTAGATTGCCGGAGTGGCTGGCAAATACATCGAGTACCCCTTCGACACGGTAAAAGTTCGGCTACAGTCACAACCAGATCACCTTCCGCTGCGATATGCAGGTCCTCTCGACTGTTTCAAACAATCAATAAGGAGTGATGGGTTTTTGGGTTTATACAGAGGCATCAGTGCTCCTCTTCTGGGAGCTGCTTTGGAGACTAGTAGTTTGTTCTTTTGGGAGCGTGCTGGGAGAGAAGCGCTCCTTCGAACAGGAGCATACCAAAGAGAACAACCACTGCCACTGCATGCATTATGGCTTACCGGTGCTATTTCTGGAGCGTTCACCTCATTGGTTCTCACACCTATTGAATTGGTCAAATGCAAAATCCAGGTTCCAGCCGCATCGAATGGCGCAGCTCGAATTATCCCCAAAACACCCTTGGCGGTAGTTCGTGAGGTATGGCACCACCAAGGAATTCGTGGATTTTGGAATGGCCAAATGGGTACCTTAATTCGGGAAACTGGCGGCTGCGCAGCTTGGTTTGGTAGTAAGGAGACAGTTACCCATCTTTTCCAAAAGATGAATGCCAAGTCCACGAATGGTCCTTCTACCATCAACACCGAGTCAGCTGCCCTACCGCTGTGGCAACAAGCCCTTGCTGGTGCTTCCGCGGGCATGTCATACAACTTCCTCTTCTTTCCTGCCGATACGATTAAGTCCCGCATGCAAACGGCTTCTACTTCTTCTACAGCTCCACGCAACAAGTTCTGGCAAGAAGGTGCTCTACTTTGGAAGCAGCACGGTTTAAAGGGCATGTATCGTGGCTGTGGAATTACGGTCATACGATCAGCGCCTAGTTCAGCATTTATATTCATCATATATGATGGCTTAAAGCGTCACTTTCATTTGGCATAAGCCCTACCTCTACGTACATATTCAGCTTTGGATACGTCTTAACTCGCGGTTTTGTGGTTTGTTTTGCTATGATGGGGTAGCAAAACCGGGTTCTCAGAGACAAAAATGTTGGGGGCGTTCAAAGGGCGTTCATGGATATCATAGATTGGCTGGTGAAGAAGAGAGGAGTGCAAAATCTGCTTCATTGTTACACCCAGTAACCAGTGACGCAAACTGAAGTGTTATATTATATATGGCGGTAGAGTTAGCACGCTATGCACCTACTGCGTGAACAAAAGATAATTGGTTCGAAAGAAGAAAAACACATCCTTGCAGCGCCGTGATCAATATTGCTACAATACTTATATCAGATAAAGCTTGGCTCAGCATAAGCAACCTACTAGTCCCACCGAGGCCTAGTCTTGCTTGCTGTGAAGACATAGAGATATTGCCATAGAAAATTAGATGCCTCAACATAACATCTATTCCTTCTTCTCGTCTACATACTTAGTTCCCTTTCCCTCCGGGCTAATTGGCACCTCACTTCCCAAGTTCCAGTTGTTCAAATATCCCACACCTGCAGACAAATACGTCGCGAAGCCCAACCACCCCAAATAAGGAGCAAGTGCCCATCCAGCAACAGAGTCAACTTGTCCCCAAATATAAGCCAAGTATCCCGTCATGCCAGTCAAGGCAAGTATGTCGACAGTAGCTTCGATTGGGCGTTTTAAGCCGAAGAAAAGAGGCATCCAAATAAGATTGAGACCTAGTTGAATCGTGTAGAGAGTGGCGCCATGTTTAGTGAGGTTTTGGTGATTCACGGAGGATAGTGGTGACATTCCAGTTGAGTAGGCTCGATAAGCAGAATATCCCATGAGACCGTAGAGTAATGTCCAGGCGGGACCGAAGACATAAGGTGGTGGGCGAAATGGAGGTTGCTTGAGAGCTAAGTATGTTTTTTGAGTTTCTTTCGCTGCGGGTTGTTAGTAGGGAATAATGGTAGTGGATAAAATGGTAACACATACGTCGGACGGAAAATCCAACAGCAGTACCCAATGCGATTGGAAGCAAGATTGAAGCAGTTGGATTGGCGAATACTGCAGAAGGTAAGGTTAAGCTGGGGATGAAGGTCGTCATGTTTGCGATTTCTATCAATTGTCCTCTAGGTTGGTTGACGGTTGTAATTGAAGAAAGTGACAATGTGTTCAAAGAAGTTCGGATATTAGATTTAGAACTCTTTGATGGTGTTTTCAGAAGTGGAGATGTGGGATGTTTTCCTTCTTTTTTGGCCCCTTCGCTTGTATGACGTATATTTTCATGCAAGATCTAGACTTTGATAGACTTGAAGCTTTTCAACTTTGAAAAAGGCTATTGATACTCTAAAGCTTTATTTATCTTTGGGATGGTTGAATTGAGGTTTGTTTATTGTAGGATAGCTTCCAATTTGAAACTGTATTTTACTTGTACTTCTAGTATATGAGGTAACAGTTGCTTAGGTATGGTATATAGCTACTTACCCACCTATGTATGTACTGATGAGTCTTTTATTTGGATATCACTTTGATTCTTTTCTTTAGAGGTTTTTATTTAGGTATGAAATCAGATATAGGTAGGTATAAATCCTCAATACAAAAGCTCTTGTCAAAAAATACCAGTAATGAAAATATACGAGTAGAAGTTCAGGATCTAATAATGATCTTAATTGCCTATCTAGGTACTTACCTTATTTACCTAGGTAGGTACCTTACCCTGCCTGCCTACTACCTACTAGGTAGTCGTACTTACTACCTAGTAATATGTACTACGAGTACTTCCGTACCTTACTTCCTTACTTTAATTTGATATTGATATCCTGGTAATTAAAAGAAAAAGAAAGCCTTGGGAAAGGATTTATGTTTGACCAACAATTCACTAATTCACACCTATTTCATGCTTATTTAACTAATAAATTTATAAAATATGGAGCATGATTTGTTGATTAAAGATTTAATTGGATAAATTTTAAGCCACATAATACTCAAATACTCCACTTTCCTTTGTAAAAAAAATACCCGCCCGACGACTAAAATTAAGAAAGTTCCAATCAATAAGACTTATTTATACGGAGGTACCATGAAAATCATCGCAGGAAGCTTTTCCACCTATTCCGATCTTACTTTAATACCTTACCTTAACACTTACCATACATTACCTACTTACTACATCCATCAATCCATCCCCATCCATCCATTAAACCTTTTCATTAACATCACAAATTCACATTCATCAATCTTTCTCTCTTTCAATATTTATATCGCGATATCGCGATAGGAGAGTAAATTTATATCTTCGAAATAGTTACTTAAACTCTTGAGTCTTGTTCGTCAAATCCTTCTTTTTTTTATAAGATTTTGTCCTTTTTCCCCCAAAAGAAGCCAATATTCATTTCTTGCACATCGTTCATTGCGAAAAACAAAAAAAATATTAACCTTGGAAACATAAACACAAATTCCCTTATTTTTTTCTCATGATTGATTCAAAAGCTTGAGATTATAAATCCAAGATTCATCAAATCCAACAACAAGTTGTCGTCGTTTTTTTTAATATCCCGTCAATATAAAGACGTTGGAGCTTATACCTTTTTAATTCTACTTTCTCTACATCTGCCTATTGTCTCCCCCATTGATTGCAATTTACCCCCAATTCATCAAATATCAATTCTTCATCATATTTACTATTTGGACAATCCTCTAACGGACAATCATGTTATCAAACAGCAGTAGCCTCGTTTCCATAACCGCTTCCTTCCGACAATCATCAGGTGTCACTTGACGGCGGCAATCATCGAAACTACCTGCGTACATAGATTATCGATAAACCCGAATCTGACCTACCACATTGTTTACTCACACTCGGTCCAATATCACGATATCGAAGAAGACAAGAAACAATCATGGATGGTTACAATGGTTACAGAGAGCCTCCTCTCGCGAGATCGCCTCCCGAGAGAACAAATTGGGGTGGACGTGACGATGGCTTCAGACCCGTCAAAATAGAACGCGATCCTCGCGATCGTGATACATTTTATCGTGGTCGATCTCCTGGTATGTCGGTGTCTTGTTTATTTTGCTGTTTAAGCTTCACCCTTCGGTCCGGAAGGTTGCGCCAATTTAGATACGGGATATAGTGCGTTTCGGTTTTAAACTTCGCGATAGTTACGAAGCTTAACAATCTATCAATTTTGTCATGGCAAACTGTTTCTTTTAGTTTGAAACTTAATCAATTGTACTTACATTAACGTTCAATAGTTGGCGATAGACCTCGACGAGGAGGTCGTGAGCGCGACCGTTCAAGGTCTCCTATAGATCGTTATGAACCTGCGCCAAGAGCCAGAGATAGAGATGATTATCGAGCGTCAAGGGATCGTGAAGATCGCAGACGACTCACCTCACCAGCCCCAGCCAACATTGATCGTTACGTTCCTGGTCAAGATTCTGGACCACCTACCGTTACTGTCAATCCACTTGCAGATCCCGTTATTCTACCATTTCAGGTGGGGTTCTCGTATTTCGGAGAGTGGTGGCGCACCAATGAGAAGATCAAGGAAGAAAAGGAGCGTGTTAGGTTAGGAAAGCGTGGTGAAGTATTTAGACCTCGTGAAGAGGATCGTGAGAAGGAGAAGGCTCGAATCCAAGTCGCTTATGATGCCTACAAGGAAGAACTTCAAGCTCGCATGGCGCGAACGTTTGTGCAAGAACACAAAGGGGAGCAATGGTTCCAAGAACGATACGTACCTGAGATGCGTGATAAACTACGCCAACAGGTCAACGAGTTCCGCCGTGGAAATTATAGTCAATGGGAGCAGGACCTCGAATCTGGAACCTTCGATGAATATTCCTTGGAAGGTATCCCAAAAAGCGAGAGCAATGGCAGCGGCGGGATGATTGAAAAAGAAGAAGGTGAAACAACTGCTGCTAATGAGGTTCTCGGCGTTGGCGATTTGGTTCCTTCTAGGGGTGGCGACATTCGAGATGAGAATGCTTTCCAGCCCACTTTACTTATCAAAACTATCGCACCTCATGTCAGCCGTGAGAATCTTGAGGGGTTCTGCAAAGAGTATTTGGGCGAAGATGAGGGTGGGTTCAAGTGGCTCAGCCTTAGCGATCCTAATCCAAGCAAGCGTTACCATAGAATCGGCTGGGTCATGCTTCATCCTGCTCCAGATACCGTACCAATTCTTGACCGACCGGAAATCAAGGATGATGAGGGAGAGGTGATAGTAGAGCCATCGGCTCCACTTACAACCGCGCAGAAAGCACTGGAGGCGATCAACGGTAAAACCGTTAAGGACGAGACCAGAGGAGATTTCACATGCCACGTCGGTGTCCATGTCCCGCCAAGCCTTCCGCGCAAGAAAGCCTTGTGGGATTTGTTTTCAGCTCCTGAGCGCATCGAGAAAGATCTCGATTTGGCCACACGTCTTGTTGGCAAGTTTGAGGAAGATTTTGGTTCCGACTTTAATGCCGTACTGAAGATTGAGGAACGAGTTGATGATCTCAAAATTCAAGGCCGGTTACAAAACCCTGTCACAGGTCAAACTTCCAAGAAAGCTAAGAAGTCGAGGGATGCACTCGGTCTCGATGAAGCCATGGATGAGGGTGAGGAATTGGAGCTGGACGAAGAAGAGGAAGAAGAAGGTGCTTTGGATGAAGAAGAGGTTGATGATGAAGATCTACTTGTGAAGAAGAAACAGCTTGATCTCATGGTTGAATATCTACGTCGCGTTTTCAACTTCTGTTTCTTTTGTGTTTTTGAAAGCGATTCAATTCACGAGCTCACAAGAAAGTGTCCGGGTGGCCATCTTAGACGACCGCGGAACACACTCACATCATCTGCCAAAGCAGCAGCACGTGCCAGTGCGTCGGGCGATGCTTTCCCAGGCAAGAAGCGCAATGAAGATGAAATGGACATGGCCCCTTTGTCTCCTGGTAGCGAACGCAAGCGTGCCCCTACAGTCTCTAAGGCAGAGCAGCAATTGCAACGCGCCTTTAATTGGGTTAAAACATTTGAGGAGAAAATCCTGCAAATACTTGACCCTGACAACGTTGATGTACGCAAATTAGGCGGAAAGCCAACTGAAGATGCTTTGAAGGATGAATTAGTCAAGTATGTGAAGCAAGAAGATGAACACAAATACAGATGCAGAGTACCCGAGTGCACAAAACTATTCAAAGAAGAACACTTCTGGAAGAAGCATGTCGAAAAGAGACATCCTGAGTGGCTCCAGGCTCTAAAGGCAGATGTAAGTTTTCAAAGTTTAACATGTCGGGGCAAAGCTAATGACTTTCTAGTTTGATCTCGTCAATACTTACGTGCTCGATCCAGCACACATCGCACCGTCAAGATCTGACGCTAACAGTAATGGGCATTTCCCACCAGCCAACGGCCACGTACCCGCAGGTACGCCACGTGGATTCAATCTGCAAAATTTTGGTATGAACGGAATGAATCCCATGCAAGGTTTTGTTCCACCTACCGGTCTGCCTCCGTTCCTTGCTGGGCATGCAGTTCAGTCGCCAATGAGCTGGACAGCTGGAGGTGAGAACCGTGGCCCTGGCCCGATTAGAAGGGGCTCCGGTAGATACCAGACAAATCCTCGAACTGGTCCCTACGATCGTCGACCAAACAACCAGCAACAACGCTGGGATCCGAATGCTGGTAGGTTAAGCCCTCAAGCTGGCGGCGGTGGTGGTAATCGTCGTGGCGGTTCCACTGCTAGTAATAGTACTCGGTGGGGGGACGGAGCGCAAGGAGCTGCGACTGTAGGACCTCGTGAAGCCACAGCTGGTCGAAGTTTAAAATCCTATGAAGATCTGGACGCCGTCGCTGGTGCCGGATCAGGAGAACTCAATTATTAGGTCTTGAAAGCTCAAATCGAAGAGCTTAAGTGTCAATTCTCGGCAAATGTCTTGGGGATAAATCGACAAAATTGGAAGTGAGATATTTAGTGCACGCGTGTTTTTAAAAGTTCCCTTCTGGCGTCAAATACATTCATGCTGATTGATGGCATTTGCTTCATGGGTTTGAGAATTTCATTTTCTTGCTGGTCAAACATTAATGGCTTCGCTGGTGTATACTTAAATTGGGGGCTAGAGTTAATCTATATGATAACTCTTAACTCCTTCACTTCTAATGAAATACTTGCTTTTTATATGAATTGGTACAATTTGAATGAACAACATTAGGGACTGTGATGATGCATACCAAGTATATAAATAGATGGATGATAAATGGTTGAAGACATTATATAAGTAACAAGCAGCCTTTCTTAAAATTCCTCACAATAAAGTTCATCTATTGTTAATCAATCAAACCCTCATACTCATATCCTCATATCCTCATATATTTATTTGATTAGAGAATGATTGATCAACGATGTTCCTACCAAATTGTTGCATAAGGTCCCCCATCTTAGCCTATAATTTCAATTTAAAAAAGTCAAAACCCCTGAAATTCTACACCGCCGCATAAATCTGCCAGACTTTTTACCAACCGTTTAAAGATGTGCCCCACTTCAAGTCAATAAGTTAAACTCTTTTTAGTGAAATTATTCATCAATCTTCTGAACGAAGTGACAGCAATCCACTCTCTAAAAAGAAGAAAAGTAATCCAGCCAACTCAAGCAACTTCAAGCATATCTGCTTCGCTGAGGCTTCAATTCAAAAGGGAAAAAAAAATAAGGGTATCTTTTGCCATATCATATTTTGATTCAATTCACCAAGATAACTCTGAAAAGATAAAAAGTTCAAGATGACTCGCGGAGAGGTAAATAAACCAAAAAAAAAATAACACCAATCTATCCTTAGTTTTGGGAGCGGGGATTTTCAGGAGCCTTTGCTTTGTTTGCGCGTTGGCGTTGGCGTATGTCGCGGTTTGTCAAAACAATAATTAACAAATTTTATAATAGGTTCTTCACCTTCATATTGGTCAAGCTGGTACTCAGCTAGGTAATAGTGCTTGGGAACTGTAAGTTATTTCTTCCATTGAGAATTTATCTGTGGGTATGGACTGATGATATAGATACCTTCTTGAGCATGGCCTGTTACACGATGGCCGTCCTAATCCAGATGCCAAAGACATTCACGAATCCGGTGAACTCGACACGGTGTTTTCCGAAACTGGAAACGGCAAATATGTACCAAGATCTATTTTCGTCGATCTCGACCCATCTCCCATCGATGAAATCCGTACCGGTGAATACA
Source organism: Rutstroemia sydowiana (assembly GCA_000812895.1). Lineage (NCBI taxonomy): Eukaryota > Fungi > Ascomycota > Leotiomycetes > Helotiales > Rutstroemiaceae > Rutstroemia > Rutstroemia sydowiana. The sequence continues at coordinate 6,982 of JWJB01011031.1, read as the reverse complement.
GACAACTTTTCCACCCCGAACTCCTGATTAGCGGAAAGGAAGATGCTGCAAATAACTATGCCCGTGGTCATTATACAATTGGAAAGGAGATATTGGATGGAACTTTGGATAAAATCCGTCGTGTTCTGGTAGGGAAAACTTTTCAAGTGTCTGCTGTAGGCATTACTAATGTATTGTCAACCAGGACAACTGCTCTTCTCTCCAAGGCTTCTTGATCTTCCATTCTTTCGGTGGTGGAACTGGATCTGGTTTCGGTTCTCTCTTGCTTGAACGTCTCTCTACCGATTATGGCAAGAAATCCAAGCTTGAATTCGCAGTTTACCCAGCCCCAAGAGTGTCCACTGCTGTTGTTGAGCCTTATAACGCTGTTCTCAGCACCCACAGCACTATCGAGAACTCCGACTGTACCTTCTTGGTCGACAATGAGGCAGTCTACGATATCTGCCGTCGCAACCTGGACATCCCTCGCCCTTCTTTCGAACATCTTAACCGATTGATTGCCCAAGTTGTCAGCTCAATTACTTCATCACTTCGATTCGATGGAGCTTTGAACGTCGATCTTAATGAGTTCCAAACCAACTTGGTACCATATCCAAGAATCCATTACCCATTGATCAGTTACGCTCCTGTCATCTCTGCTGCTAGAAGCTCCCACGAGAGTTTCAAGACCCAAGAATTGACTCTTCAGTATGTCTTATCAACGCGCTGCATTGATTTGTGCTGACCTTTAATGTAGATGCTTCGAGCCAAACAACCAGATGGTAGTCTGCGATCCCCGTGCCGGAAAGTACATGGCTGTTGCCCTTCTCTACCGTGGAGATGTTGTTCCAAAAGACTGCAACGCTGCTGTCGCATCCCTCAAAGCCAAGACATCCTTCAATCTCGTCGAATGGTGTCCAACTGGATTCAAGCTTGGTATCAATTACCAAAAGCCTATGTCCGTACCATCAAGCGCACCCAACGATGGTGCGCTCGCTTCAGTCGACCGTTCCGTTTCCATGTTGAGTAACACCACTGCCATCGCCGAAGCTTGGTCAAGACTGGATCACAAGTTCGATTTGATGTATAGCAAGCGTGCTTTCGTACATTGGTATGTTGGTGAGGGTATGGAGGAAGGAGAATTCAGCGAGGCTAGAGAAGATTTGGCTGCGTTGGAGAAGGATTACGAAGAGGTTGCTGCGGATAGCACCTTCGAGGGTGATGAGGGTGAGGCCGAGTACTAATTTTACTGATGTTATCTTGACCTGATGATGGCATCCGGTGTCTTTATACTGCGAATATCCAAGAAACGAACGTTTGTTATACGATGGATTTGGAGTGGAGGATAGACTTTGAATGGAAGAGGGTTTGGTGGATTTCTTTAGCCTGCAGATGATTATATGAATGGTTAGGCAATCGAAATATGATGTGATATATGCCTGTGTATTGTGCCCTAGTCACATTGCATTGATTTACACAATGTATAGATTTCATTCGGTCATTACATGTAACCTTAATTACACCAAATGTTAAACCTAAAAGCGCTTGTGCAAGCAAAAACCGGTTCCTAAAAGAAGGTTTGGCTCGGACACTACAGTAATCATCATCCTAGTTTAGACGATCCGGCAATTTGTGGTAGCGACGGATCGGGCCTCGATTTTAACTGAGACAGTCTACTATACTCTAGCCGTGCCAATGGTCCAGTAGATAGTTATGTTTGGTTCATGACCTGTTGGTACTAGTTAGTAGATACCCGATATATTGATTCCTATGTCTCTATTTCAACTGCATACCTTACTAGGTAGGTACTATGTAGATATTGGTAGGGGTGGTCAGTACGATGTGAATGGAATCTCAATATACGCTTCCATTCACATCTTCAAGCGCATCGTTGATGCATCCTTGCACTAAATAACTCACCACCAAGTACAATTTCGCTATTAGAAACACAAGCACCATTATGAATCATTAAAGGTAGTGCAAGAAAGGGGGCTAAGCGAAACTTGATTTCCTCCAGCCCGGTCATCATGAATTATTGTACATCCTTTTGGTCATGACAGTCATATTTTCATGTCTAAAATAACGCTTTTATCTACTTAAAGCAATGTCGTCTATGCGTAGAATCATCTTGACCGTTTCGGCTGCTAGCTCAATGGCCGAGGTGCTGACCAAAAGTGGTTGCAATACATTCTCCTCTCCAATGTCGACCTTAACCCCACCGCTCTTGATGCTAACACCTGCGTTCTTCTCCCCGTTTGCGTGCTTATGTCTTAGTTCGGTGACGACTTTGATACTGTTGAGACCGGCGTTCTCGGCAAGTGTGGTGGGAATCACTTCCATGGCGTCGGCGAATGCTTTCCAGCAGATGGCCTCTGTGCCTGTCAACTCTCGGGCTTGTCGTGCCAATTGTGATGCAATTTCGATTTCGGGAGCACCACCACCGGCAATTAAAGCTTTCTTCTTGACCAAGCATCGAACAACACACAGAGCATCGTGAAGACTTCGCTCGGCTTCGTCCAGAATGAGAGAGTTGGCACCTCGGCAAACGATCGAGACGGTCTTGCCTGCGCTCTTTGTGCCTGTAACCTTAACAAGGCGGGAACCGGATGATTGGGCTTCCTCTACAAGGTCGGCTGATCCGAGCTTGTCTTCGGTAAATGAGTCGATATCGGCGATGGGTTTGCAACCGGTGGATTTGCAGATGAATTCTACTTCATCACGTTCGATATCTTTAATGCAAAGGATATTAAGTTTGGCGAGGAAGTGGAGGGAAAGGTCGTTAACTGCGTCACGGAGAATAGACTTTTGGATCTGGAGATTGATGTTAGCATTATGAAACTGCAGAAGCTGGAGAGAAAAGCGTGTACCAGTAAGACGTTACACTTCGCCTTCTTAATTTTTTTGACCAAATTTAGTAGATAGGTTCGCTCTTCTTTGAGAATCTTATCCATTTGTCTGTAGTCATTGACCACAATTTGATTTTCCATCTAGGCATATGTTAGTGGGGATCTAGAAAAGCTTGAAAGGTGTTACTCACATCAGGCTTTGGGGGACTGAGCTGGAATTGTATAAGACCAATTTTTGCCTTTTCCATTCGTACGGGACCACCACCGCTTTTAAGAACACTTTGTGTCAAAACTAAACCCTCAACCATCTCACTGTCTTCAATTGTGCCTCCAGCTTTTTTCACTATTCTAATATTCTTCAAATCCACGTTTTGTGCAGTCTTGATATCGATGGTCTTCGTTACGGCGTTGACTGCCATCGGGCCGAGTAAATTGGAATATTGTGAGACAATTTTAGAAGAGAGTGAAGTGTTTGCGGCTTGTAGTAATGTTGCGGTGTCGTTGAGGGAAACTGGAACAGACATATCGTGAAGAACTTGGACTGCTGCAGCGGCAGCTCTCTGGAAAGATTCGGCAATGATAGAAGGATGTATGCCTTTTCCAAGTAGTTTTTCTGCTGCTCCTAACAAACTTCCACAAATAACAACGACTGAAGTAGTTCCGTCTCCAGCCTCCACATCTTGTGCCGCAGATAAATCTACCAACATCTTCGCAGAAGGGTGCATAACAGACATGCTTTTCATCATGGTGCTTCCGTCGTTTGTGATAAGAGTTCCTCCTTTGCCATCTTGAATCATTTTATCCATACCTCGAGGTCCAAGGGAAGTTCTGCATGCATCTGCGACAGCTTCATACTGTTAGCTTTACTTCAAGCCTCAAATTAATATAGCAGACGTACCTCTAGCAGCCAAAATATTAGCATTTCGAACAGCCATAGGCTTCTCCTTGTCCTGCAGGCTGTGTTAGCCAAATTAAACCCCTCCATGAGCTTCTAAATCTCCCCACCTTGAAAGCATTATTGCTCGAATTTCCTGCCTGTGCTGTGAGAGCCATTTTGAAGTATTCTGATATTAACTGGAGAAATTTCAGAAATTTTCTACTCAAAATATGTCGAGATGTGCTGTCGTCGCGTTTATACACCAGATGCGCGTATTGCCCTTTAGATTTCGAATTTTGAGATTATCGGCTAACCTTAATCGGGACTAGCTTATCGAGCAACGCCGACGTACCTTTTGGATACCTAGAGGGAGCTTGGGGATTATCAACATAACAATTTACATTATTTCACGACACAACGTTCAATACCTCAACTACCTAATTAATTATAACTGGATAGTTGACTCCCAGTTTCTGACAAAACAAAGCACCTTGAGGCCACGAATATTCGCCCTTTACCTTTCCGCCGAACAAGAATCTCAAACACAGCAACTTTCTTCCACCAACTACCATCATGGTAAGTACAGAATTTCTACGATCGACGTATTCTGCTAACATTGTCTTAGCCTTCAGCCACTGGAAGAGATTGGAACGTTTACAAGAAGGTAAATCACATTGTGCTGTTGGTTAGACATTGTTTTAACGATATTACAGGACTTCGCCGACGACGAAGTTGAAGAGAAGAAGATCACACCTCTATCTGATGAGTACGATCTTCAATGGCACCTCGACAACACAAACGCTGACAGTATACTAGAGATATTCAGGTGTTAAAAACATACGGCGCAGCTCCATACGGTGCCGCCCTCAAGAAGCTGGAACAACAGATCAAGGAGAAGCAGCAAAGCGTGAATGAAAAGATTGGCGTAAAAGTATGGGACTGATGGCATGCAGATGTACAAATAGTCGTTAACAGCCAGCAGGAATCAGACACCGGATTGGCACCACCTCATCTCTGGGATGTAGCAGCGGATAGACAACGAATGTCGGAAGAGCAACCTTTACAAGTGGCAAGATGTACAAAGATTATCCAGGACGAGAAAGACCCAGACAAGAGCAAATACGTTATCAATGTTAAACAGATCGCAAAATTTGTAGTAAATTTAGGAGAGCGTGTTAGTCCTACAGATATTGAAGAAGGGATGCGAGTTGGGTAAGCAAAATGAAGTCTTTAAACGTTGCTCGTGCTAATCAAATCCCAAAGTGTCGACCGCACCAAGTACCAAATCTTATTACCCTTGCCGCCGAAGATCGATGCGAGTGTTACGATGATGACAGTTGAAGAAAAGCCTGATGTTACATACGGTGATGTTGGAGGTTGCAAGGAACAGGTCGAGAAGCTACGAGAGGTCGTTGAAATGCCACTTTTATCACCAGAACGATTTGTCAATCTCGGTATCGACCCACCTAAGGGTGCTTTACTTTATGGGCCTCCAGGAACAGGAAAAACCCTTTGCGCAAGAGCCGTCGCCAACAGAACGGATGCTACTTTCATTCGAGTTATCGGCAGTGAGCTGGTACAAAAGTATGTTGGAGAAGGTGCTAGAATGGTTCGAGAGTTGTTTGAGATGGCAAGGACTAAGAAAGCCTGTATCATCTTTTTCGATGAAATTGATGCCGTTGGAGGTGCCCGATTTGATGACGGAGCTGGAGGAGATAACGAGGTTCAGAGAACTATGTTAGAGTTGATCACTCAACTCGATGGTTTTGATGCACGAGGAAACATCAAAGTCATGTTCGCGACCAACAGACCTTCTACCCTTGATCCCGCATTGATGAGACCTGGGCGTATTGACAGAAAGATCGAATTCTCGTTGCCAGATCTTGAGGGTAGAGCAAATATTCTTAGAATTCACGCCAAGAGTATGTCAGTCGAGCGAGACATCAGATGGGAATTGATCTCGCGTCTTTGCCCCAACTCAACTGGTGCCGAATTGCGGAGTGTCTGCACTGAGGCTGGAATGTTCGCTATCCGTGCTCGAAGAAAGGTTGCTACAGAGAAGGATTTCTTAAGCGCAGTTGACAAGGTCATTAAGGGCAACTTGAAGTTCAACTCCACTGCCACATACATGCAATACAATTAGAAGTCTACTAGGAACTAGACAGGTGTATATTAGCAGGCGTTGGTGTATGACATAACATTAATGAATCACATTCATGACCATGCCAGATTTTTTTGATTACTTCATTGTGAACATTTGAAGCATTGATATCACCAAGATTTCGACATGTGCCGCAAATCGATTTTCCTGACATAATTTTAGCCTGTCAAAGTCAATACGTAGTTTGTTTATCTTCGTGGAATTTCGGACAAAGGTTTTGATCCTTTCACAATTCATCGAGTTTAGTTGATGGAATGAATAAATCTAAAGCTATATGAATTATCTGTACAATGCGATCATTGTCTGACATTTAGACAGCAAATTGTTGACATCGAAGGGCGTTGCAAGCATCACTAGATCTCGCTCCAATTGGCCAACAGCCATGACCAACACTTTAGCAGTTTCGTCTGATAAGGACTCACATCCTTTATATATTTATTAAACAGGTAGATACAATTTATATTTAATTCCCATTCTTCCAAAATAACATCAACTTGGTTCATCATGCTCTCATTCAAAAGTCTGATTTCAAGACCGAAAGGTTATGCTCTTTTCGCCTCCCTTATTTCTCTAGGTGGGTTTTTAAATGGCTATGACACTGGCTCCGTTGGTGCTGTCACTAGTATGACTTCATTCAACGACACAATTGGAGAATTATCACCTATAATGCGTGGATTTACCGTATCTCTGATTATGATAACCGGTGCGATGCCATCAATTTTTGGCGGGAAGTTGGCCGAGAGATCAGGACATCTCAATGTGATTATGCTCGGTGCTTCAATTTTCGCCATTGGAACAGCAATGGAAGCTGGAGCTGAGAATCTGCCAATGTTCTTGGGAGGGAGAGCACTGGCAGGATTGGGAGAAGGATTTTGGTTAAGCAATGTTTCTGTGTAAGTGTAACAGTCTGTTATGCATGTCTGTTTCTTAATACTGATGGTGATTGATCTACAGTTATATTTGCGAGATAGCACCTACAGCTTCCAGAGGAATGCTCGTATCATATCCTCAGTTCATGTGCACGATCGGAGTGTGTGCTGGGTACTTTACCTGTTTTGGCTCTATCAAAATCACATCTTCTTTATCGTGGCGTACGCCATATATTATTCAAGCAGTTCT
>JWJB01011030.1:0-12828 GCA_000812895.1 Rutstroemia sydowiana | reverse complement strand
TACAATTCTCACTATGCATGCTATGCCAAACGCCCACCACAAAACCGCAATTAGGCGTAGAAGTTGACGGTGTCTAGAGCAAATTAGTAAATGGCTTGGTCGATAATGGAATAAAGGGAACATACCCTTCTTCTTGGCTTGAACCTCCGCAATAGCATCGACGTAATGTTCGTGACTGATTTTGTTCTTGCCCATTCGCAGAGCAATCATACCAGCCTCCACGCACACTGCCTTAAGCTGAGCACCACCGAACTCATCCGTGCTACGTGCTAACTCTTCCCAATTGATTTGTGGATCGGACGTCATCTTGCGACTGTGGATCTTTAGAATTTGAGCCCGTGCTTCCTCGTTTGGTAAGGGGAACTCAATCTTTCGATCAAGACGACCAGAACGAAGTAATGCGGGATCCAAAACATCGACTCTGTTGGTTGCTGCCAAAACCTTGATACGATCATCTGATGCGAATCCATCCAATTGATTCAGCAACTCCAACATGGTTCTTTGTACCTCACGATCTCCACTCTTCTCGCTATCGAATCGTTTTGTGCCAACAGCATCCAACTCATCGATGAAGATAATTGCCGGAGCCTTTTCTTTAGCTAAAGCAAAGCAGTCTCGAACCAACTTTGCACCATCACCAATAAACATTTGTACAAGTTGTGGACCTGCAAGTTTGAGGAAAGTGGCATCGGTCTGGGCGGCGCAAGCTCTGGCGAGAAGTGTTTTTCCAGTACCGGGAGGACCATACATGAGAGCACCTATTAATATCAGCGCACGTAATTAGAAGTAGAAACAGTAATAGCACAAACCCTTAGGAGCCTTGATGCCAATCTTTTTGAACCGATCGGCTTCCCTCATTGGCCATACAATTGCCTCAACCAATTCCTCGATCTGTTTGTCCAATCCTCCTACATCAGAATATTTCTCTGTCGGCTTTTCATCAACTTCCATCGCTTTGACTCTGCTATCGTATTCTGCGGGTAATGTATCGAGAACGAGATATGAGTCTTTGTTGACACCGATCAGGTCTCCTGGCTTCAATTCATCCGGATCCACAAGACCTATCAAAGGTAGGAATATGGTTTGTCGGGTGGAGGTTTTGATGACAGCAGATTTTCCCACTCTGGTAGCATCGAGATCAATGTTGGCGCCTTCTTCCGCAGATTCAGCTGTAGGGTCCAGATCGAGCAATTCAACAACATTTCCAACAAGATATGGTAGTTGCCTAACAATTGTTAGAAGGGAATTATCCAGGAATGTGCCAATGGGGCGATAGTCTTACCTGTTATTCTCAATCTTGTCAATATTGTCCTTGATCTTCTCTCCCATCGTAGCCTTCTCGTGTGATAATCGTTGGTATTCGCTCTTCATAATCCGGGAATCATTTTCCAGAAGTCGTTTCCTCGTAAGGATATCTTGTGTGCTCAAGCTGTAAATTTCATCATCTATAGGATCTTCTTCCTTCTCTGGTTCTGCATCCTTCATCTCAGCATCTCCGCCATCATTAGTTTGACTTGGTTTCTTGTCCTTGTCGCCATCATCCTTCTTCTCTTCCTTTTGCTCTCTCTCAAGATCATCAAGATCTTCTAAAGTAGACATTCTGTATGAGAATAATTTGGGGTTATGAGGAAAAGGAGTGAAATAAAGAACTTTAAGGGATTTGATGGATGCTGTATTTCTGTACAGTTTGCGTCGACGATATCTAATAGCTTCCAAATTGATCTGGCTGGAGCTTCGGCGCAAGCCGTTTAGCGAGCACCGGAATATGGTTAAGGCAACCAAAGGTAGGCGCGGCTGTAGATCATGTGACGATTATTCTTATTAAGCTTCATTAGTATTGAATACTACCCAATATGGATTAGTATGACAGATAGATCATGTGGTTATCATTATTTGGCTTTCATGATTCAATGACATATATTGAATACTACCTAGTATGGTTTAGTATGGCAAATTATTCGACGCTAAGCTAAGTCCGGCTGAATTTAATCCCACACCAGCTTTTTTTTCTTTTACCAACACCTTCTTCTCAGGTTTGTAAGAATTCTTCTTCCCTTAACCACCTTCTCTTCTACAACCAACATCGCTCGCTCGCCGCCACGAAACACGAAGACTCTGTTATACTGTCGTTCTCAACCAAAATTCAAAGTTGCAGGTCATCTTTCCAACGATAGTCTTGACAACTTCTAATAACGACTTTGATAACATTCACGGACGCCTTTATTGGTTATTTGTTCTGAGAAAAATCTTCAAATAGTTGACGACAGCAAGCAAGCGGCAACGAATACCTCTCTTTCTACGACATCGTCCATCGTTCCCATACGAATTTCCTCTCGACTTGAATCAGGATCTCATCAAATTCATATACAGTCAAATCGAAATTAATTTTTTTCGCAAAAGGAGATATCGAGTCATCCCATCTTGTTTTTCAGCTTTACCGTCTACCAGTACAAAGGTGAACTACGCCGCGTATTCGAGTTCCTTTGATCATAAAACTCTTCTTCTAATAATCACAATACTCTTCTACAACATCGATTTCGGATTTATTCACCTATTCTTACAATCATAGCCTCTTCTTTCTTGTTCCCCTCGGTTTCAGTTAGGCTTCAGCTAGGGTTTATTCAGAAGTCCTTGCGCTAAAGAAAAGCCGTCGAAATATTCTTCGGCGACTTAGCCAACTCACCCGAGATTCACGAAGAACACCGCCAAACTGCATTCACCGCTTTTTATCAAACTCTCTACCACAATCCTCTGCGAAAAACCAACTAGAGACATCAAAAATCGTTTGGCAGTATCGCGCAAACGAAAAGAAGTTCGTCGCAAGCTCAAGAGGCGCCCAGTATTTAACAAATTTGATAATATCTACGTGCCAAAATCCTACGCACCAAAGATGATGGGCCCACCGCAGGAGAAAATGCCGGAATGGACCCAAAACCTGAATGTTACGGTCATGTGTCCGGACTGTAAGGAAATTCCACCCAACCTCGTCGAAGAATTTTCTTCTGGAGACTTGGTTTGCGATAGCTGTGGTGTAGTTATTGGCGATCGAATTGTGGATACCCGCTCTGAATGGCGTACATTCTCGAACGACGATCAAGGCAATGACGATCCTTCTCGTGTCGGTGATGCTGCAAATCCACTTCTAAACGGATCTCAACTTCAAACCACCATTGCATTTGGTGACACCTCCGCTCGTAGTCGCGAACTCTACCGTGCTCAAGGCAAACAGGCATCTGACAAGGCTACCAAGGGTCTACTCGCAGCTTACAAAGAAATCGGTGCTCATTGTGATGCGGTCAATATCCCTAAAAATGTCTCCGATACTGCGAAGCACCTCTTCAAACTCGTCGACGATGCCAAAGCCTTCAAAGGTAAATCTCAAGAAGCAATCATCGCCGGATGTATATTCATTGCCTGCCGCCAGTGCGGTGTACCCCGAACCTTCCGTGAAGTTTACGCCTTGACAAAAGTTTCGAAGAAGGATATTGGCCGAACTTTCAAGGCTTTGGAGAAATTCTTTGCTCAAGATAGTATAGCCAAGAAGGCGACTGCAGTAGCCACTGGTGGTAAGTTGTGTGAGCTTGGTGAACTTGTTTGGTATATATTAACATTACATTTAAGGTCTTACGGCTCAAGACGGTTATCAAACCACTACGTCAACCAATGCCAAAGACCTCTGCACTCGTTACTGCAGTCAACTTGGTCTCAAGAGCCAACAGTTTGTTAAGGTTTCTCAAGGCCTCGCTGAGAAGGTTTCTACCGTCGGTGATCTCGCCGGTCGATCCCCCTTATCAGTCGCGGCTGCCTGCATCTACATGGCCTCAGCTCTTCTCGGAAAGCCAAAATCTGCGAAAGAGATTTCTCAAGTAGCTGGTGTTAGCGATGGTACCATTCGTACTGCATACAAATATTTGTACGCTGACCGAGAAAAACTCATTGAGCCTGAATGGGTTGCTGAAGGTAAAGGCAAGATGGAGAACCTTCCTGTCAGTTAGTGGGTGATACCACGAGACGCTAGGAATGAATTGTTGCTTTGGGAGTTGAGGTTGCTGCGAGGGATTGGCGTCAGAAATGTACTTGTGTTTGCTTTTTATGGCCGTTCTATGGATTATTGCCTTTGCGCATGATCATAGTTGGGTCTTCTGAATTACTATTACAGGACAAGGTTGGACTGGAACGTCCTTGCACGCGTCTAGATCTTAGATTTACTTACCTCATTTTACAGGCAAAGGTTTGAGGCTCACCTTGAAGAAGCTCTCCACAGAAGGTAATGCATAAGTGGTTGCGTAATTAAGACTAGATAGACTATTAAATCTATCCCAAAATTCGATGCTATCTTCATGTGATTGCAAATATGTAAAAGTGCAAGTTGATGTTGTAAGCTTGCCCACCCATCTACCCATACCCACTATCTCATCTTAATTTCACCCGCTTCGACTCTTTGACATGTGCGATGAATCCGATAATGCTCTACTCAATTTTTCATCTGGCCTCCAGCCAATTAATGCTTTCCAAAAAATACCTCGGCATGTGGATTCAGATCAAACTGTGGGGATGAGATCACTATAAATACACGGAACCTGGGGTAGCTGCTCTTACCGTTTATACTCAAATACCTTGATACTTCATTTATAATTAACCCCTCTCAATACCATCTTGTATCTCAATACAGTCCTTATAATATCCGTACAATCTCTCATACGGAAAAAAGTATATCACAATGTCTGGACCTGGAGTTGGTTTCGAATACCCGGCGGAGGAAGTCTCTTGGTTGAAGAGAGATGTTCTCCTATTTGCCAACAGCATTGGATGCACAGAGGATGAATTGCACTTCTTATTCGTATGTTATCTATGTTCAATTGCTTATTGCAGGTATTAATTCGCGCATAGGAATTACACCCGAATTTCGCAGTCTTCCCAACATATCCAGTCATTCTTCGTAAGCTCTCCCTGCACCTTCTCCTCCCTTCCGCGACACCAAAGTCAATCTGCTAACACGACCTAAGCTTTCAAACGCACAACTCAGGAAGTAATTGATTTCTATTCCGCTTCCGCTGCCACGCCCATTCCGGGTGTTCCTAAGTTCGACTACCGCCGTGTTCTCGATGGCCAACGATCAATGGAATTCCTTAAGCCGCTCCCTGCTACATCTGCGGGCAAGACATTCGAACTACGCTCAAAAGTTATCGGTGTATATGATAAAGGCAAAGCAGGCTCTGTCGTAGAGACTCAGCAGGATATTGTAGATAAGAAGACTGGAGAGGTCTATACAAGAGCTCTTGGAAGCGCTTTCTTTGTCGGTCAGGGCAATTGGGGTGGTCCAAAGGGTCCTGCGACTGTAAATTTCCCACCACCAGAGGGAAAGAAACCTGATGCTGTGGTAGAACATCAGACTACGAAGGAGAGTGCGCTGTTATACAGGTATGCGTCTTTGTTACAGGTTTTTTAAAATTGAATCATTAATTAATGGTGGATACAGATTGAATGGCGACTACAACCCACTTCACGCAACACCAGAGCCAGGCATGAAAATGGGATTTGGTGGAGCAATCATGCACGGATTATCATCATGGAATTTCACCGCCCATGCGCTTCTCAAAGCTCTCGGTGGTAGTGATCCCAAGAACATCAAGGAATACCAATGTCGATTTGCATCACCTGTCAAACCAGGCGATAAATTGATAATCGAGATGTGGAAAACGGGAGAATCTAAAGATGGATGGGAGGAGATTCGATTCTTGACAAGAGTAGATGGTGGAAAGGTTTGCTTGAGTAATGGAAGAGCATTGATGAAGGTTGTAGGTGGTTCAAGCACAGGTGCAGGTGCAGGTGGAAGTGCTGGTGGAGCAAAGATGTTGGATCAGGGAATGGCTAGTATTAAGACCAATCCGGGATCGAATCTTCCGGGCGGTGCTGCAACTGGTCCCGGTGCATCAGCGAGGGAAGAGAGTAAGAATCAGAAGAGCAAGTTGTAGTTTTGATTTCCTGTGTGCGTGCAGTAGATTTCTGCTCGTCTTTTACTTGGTTTAGGGAATGTTACAATTTTGATGGCTGAAGGTTCGTAATATCACATGGGAATCAGAATCTTGGGAATGAGTGATGATGATATATGATCGTATCGACTGACATTACCAATGGGTCAAGAAAATCAAGAAAAATGACATATTTTTGGAAATGAACGATTTCTAGAACCTCACCAGGAGATATTTCCAGTCCGCTCAGCTCCACCCATAATAACCAATCTCCAACCCCAACACCAAAACATCTTCGCTTACCAGTTTTCACATCGTCTCACAAACACAAAAAAACAACCAAAATCCTGAAACCCAACCCCATAATACCACCCAGAAGAGTAAAAAAAATCAAAAAATCAAATATTAGAAATACAAAACAGTAAATTGATACGATGAGAACGGGACTCGAACCCGCAATCTTTGCCACCGGAAAGCAACGCCTTACCATTAGGCCATCCCACCCGTAGTTGTTTTAACTGTTTGATTGGGTATAATTGTTTCAGGGGTTTATTGTTATTTATCAAGGTTACAATTGAGATGAGTATTAGGGTGTGGGGTTTTTGGGGGAGGGGTGAGTTTTGTAGCGCATACAAATGCTGGTAGGAACGAAAATATAATTTCGAGAATTCTTTGAAAATATATATTTCAATAATCAAATTGATATTCGATGCTTTTACTTCTTTTTTTACAACTATAAAAATTGTTCTTATCGCCCAAAAGAATTTAACTCCGATATATCTCGATTGTCGTATCATTAAAAGATTTAATCAAACAAGAGCTGGTGAATTGGGCTCGTTGATGCCAGCCCATATTCTATCAATTCTTATAAAGTTCGACAAATTTCTCATTATAAGATGCATAAATCATACTTAACTATAGACTCATAAGAACTCATATCTTACTAATAACAGTGTTGATATTTTATAAATTTACATTTCTCTCGCCATGTGTACCGGAACGCATTCAAGTACACGATAATTCTACTTATTAACCTACGCCCGAACCCATCTCAACGCAACCTTCTCCGGCTTCAACATTTGCAATAACAAAACCATCGCGCTATCATCCACAACACTTTGAACTCTTGCTTGAGCTTCTTCGTCACTCTCATTATCTTCCTTTACGATTTCAACACGATGATCGTGAAGGAGAACAGAAATAGCCGCGACGAATTCAACTTGGGAGAACTTCTTGCCCGGGCAACCTCGAGGACCATCGGCCCAGGGGAGGAATGATCCTTTTGGTGGGGTCCAAAGTTCCTCATCCTCGAGAATCTGAGGATTCTGTTTATTAGGTACAATCCATCGTTTTGGTTGCCACAATAATCGATCTTCGCCCCAGTATCGTGGATGACATTGCAATCCTAAGAGGTTGGGAAAGATCAATGTATCGGCTGGGAGGGTGATCGATTGAGAGTTATAAGTAAGTGTACGCGGAGAATCACCCGTCATCTTATTAAACGACATGACAGGATCATAAAGCCGAAGAGTCTCAAACTTAACACCAAGCTGTTAGTCAAAACCCCAACCAAGATTAAGTTGCAGAGACCACTTACTAAAACTGCAAGACAACGATTCAATTTCGGGAAAGCCTCATCATAATTCCATTTCGAGATATCAGCATCAGGGAAAACGGTACGAATTTCTTCCGAAACCCAGTCTTGAAGAGTAGGATGAGCTGCGAGGAGAAGAATGGTATATGCTAATGTATGAGATATGGTATCGTGTCCTGCGAAATTAAACAGGAATATATTGCCAAAGATCTCGTCTTCTGAAAGTCCGTATTGTCTTCTTTCTTCATGATTCTCGCTATTGCAATTATTCAGATCTTTCTCAAGCTCTGAAGCTCGAACGAGAGATGTCATGAGATTTGATGGTAATGGTTTTCCTTCTGCAATTAATTTCCGTTGTTCTTGCAGCATTTCCACCATGTAGGATTTGAATTCTACTGCTGCTTGAGTCACCTCTTCCCATGATTTAGGTAGATAGGCATTCCATTTGTATAGAAATGCGGGTCCTATAATCAAGATAACGAATGCGTGGTCTAGAATTAGACTTAATGATTTCTTATAAGACATAGTATGATTACCCTCATACTTCGTATCCAATGTCGCTTGAAAGGGATACGATTTTCCGAAACCAGCACAGCTCATAACGTTGAGAGAGAAGACTTTAGTGTCATCTGCTGTAGTTCTCAGATTCTCGGAGGCTTTTTGTAACCAGTATTCTAGCATTTGTGAAGCTTGATGGGAGGATTCTTCCCAAACGAGTTTGTTGTTTTGTTCGTTGAAGGGGGCGGCGGTGGCTTTTTTATGTCGCTGCCAATCACGTTCGCGGACCTGTTGTGTATTGATCAGCCAAAACCCCAATCTGAAGTTTAGATGGCAGTGGTGTAGGCTACAAAAAACTCAAAACGAATAGAGCGGAGATACAAATACAGTAGAAAGATTCGGTCCAAACACATTCAACACATCTATTTCAATCAAGTCAGCATACCATTCCCAATACAAAAATACTACCCAATCCCACACCTACCCAAATAACCCGACGGTCTCCTAAACTCATTCCTCCTCCTCATAACCTCCGCCATCACATCCGCATCACAAACATACAGTATATTCTTCACCGGCGTAACCATAACAAACATATCCCCGATTTCCAAATGCGTCTTGGCTTTATCTTTGAATTCCCATGATCGTCGTCCGTATCTGATGATTGGCCATTTGCGAGTTATGCGGTTTTTTTGGAGAAGAGGAACTAGGATGTCGGCTAGGAGCATCCATATTGGGTTTTGGGTTGCGATGGGCATAATCACTAGAGGGAGGGAGAGGGTTCTTGCGCTTAGGTAGTTGGTTAGTAGAAGGTAGATGCTCCATGATGTATATGTGAGGGGCAGGAGGAGGAATGATGTGAAGATGAGCCAGAACATGTTGCCTTTAAAACTTTATTGCAAGGTAAAGAACTATTTGAATGTGTGCTAAAACTCAGTAGATTCTCTGTGAACGATGAATAAATGAATCCATGAACCAGAGAGAAAACCCATTCCGCCTATTCTAGATGAGTTTGCTGCGCCTCAAAATCGATCTTGGCTCAATCTATTCAGGATTGGGAAAGTAACCATACCAACCGTCAGCTATGTTATCAAGCAATGCAAGTCTCATTCAGTAAAACCGGTGAAAAGATACAAGGATACCCGCTTTGCATGCTTTGTGCCCTTTCAAAGCAATGCCTATTAATAACATACTAACAATACAAAACAAGCAGAGTACGAAGAATGGTATTCACTGTGGAAACTGGCCTGTGGGGCATGTATGTGGCACCGAACTGTGCCGCTCACAAACTTCTTCGATATTGAACACCAACGTTAAAATGAATAACAGAGGCTTGGCCCTTCTGATGGATTTTTGACTATACAATTGTCTGCATCATACACTAGCTTGATCTTACGAATAGGCATGGAGTTCAATGATTCCTATTCGCAACCATGTCGTTAGATTTTCTGAAAAGCTCTCTTCAGGATTAAAAGCAACAACATCGGTTCAACTCGGCTATGGGAGTAACCGGAAGACGGAACATGACGATGCCTCACAGTAGCATAGCTTGACCGACTGCAAATACTCATAAGTCGATGTGTATCATTTTCGATAAGATGACTTGCCAAAATTATTTCCTTAATCGTGTACATGTATCTCGTATTACAAACTCCAAAGAAGTCCTATATCATCTATATATGTGCAAAATATAAATATCCAATAACAATATCGGCCCAAGTCATTCTCAAATGCATGTCTCTTAAGTATGCTGTATTTATCACACAGCATCATAGTCCACTCACCAGGATACCATGCGTGGGAAAGCCGTAGGGATTCGAACACGAAGATCACGGCATGGCTCCATCACCGCAGAGACGTTGTTTTCCTCCTAGTCATCATGCTTGTCTGTTGAGTGATAAACAAGGGCTGGACGGAAAAGAATGATCGTGCTAATATGGAGTAGTTAGTTGATAAATGACTTCTTAAACTGAAGAACACTGATCTTGAACAGTCATATCGATTGTATACCTTCTCGTATTGACAAGCATACCAGATATTGGTACTATGATTATGAGCTTAGTCTTAACACAGTCCTACAGAAGAAATATATATACATACTATGATATAACCGTTTAATCCACCGTCTATGATGATGCTAGTGGAGATGCTATCCATTCATGACTACTGTATCCCAGCATCGATTTTTCGGAATCATATTCATCGGAATCCAAATACCATGACTAGTAGATCTTACTTCAAGTTACACTTACCGTCACGAAGAACCCATCTGCACCGACGTCAATCGATGGTTGGAAATCTATAGTTTTCCTAGAACTCCTGAATGTTGTTGTGGACTTGGAGTGGTTAAGTGAATGGAGTAATAGATAACTTACCTAACTAGACCTCCCACCAGCGAGGTTAAGGGAAGTTAAGTCCGCACACTATACTATGTAGGTGAACTTTTGGTCATCTCTAAGGTTTTAATGTGTACTGTGCTATGAATATTGTCTATGGGGTTTGTATTGGAATGGTGTTGATATACTGTCATTGGTAATTGTAATATTTCTTCTTCCTACTTATTTACTTTGTATTTCGGGGTATGTATGTACTGTTGTAATCGCATTGCCTCCACATCAAATCTCCCTCCAATACAATCTCTTCTCCCTTTTCCTTTATATAATCCAAAAGCTAATGTTCGTATTGCAGTCGAAAATACAAGAACTCGGGGACATATCGTATGAGGATGCCGTATACAGGCATAAATACAGAAAGGAACGCTAATTCCATTCGTGGAGTATTGGTGTGTGGGATGCTACTAATAATTCTACAACACAGAGGTCTAATTTCCCACAAACAAGCGTCTAACCATATAGAAGCTGCCAATGATCAATTTCTCTGTATCGATATCGATTGATTAGAACAAAGATTGTGTAATCCACTGGCAATCCCGATGCAGTGATCGTTATAAGGAAGGGTAGAACTATATAAAATGAACCATTCTTCAGCCACTTTCATATCTCTACTAGCGAAGCCCAAAAAAACTTGTGTAAAAATTACTATTCATTCATTCTTCTCATTAACTAAATACTTTTCCATATATACCTGGGTATTACAAGTTATAACCCATAAAAGAAGCCCCTGCTCAAATTATCCACTCCCTCATCTTCACCCCCTCATCCCATCCCAACCACCACCGATTAATCATTAACACTCCCCGAAAACGCCACACTAATCTCCTCAATCGACTTTTCCTGCGCCAAAAGTATCCCCAACAAAATCCTCGATTTCTGGGGATTCAAATATCCCGACGCGATGCGAATTGCCGTTTCACTGCTAACATCTGATAGTGGTACTTCACCGTTTACAGAGCGGAAACTTTGGATTACGGGAACACCGAGTCGGTTGATTACGTCTTCGATTGCGAGACTGAAGGAGGAGGTTACGCCGCCGGCGCCGGCTCCTGCGATCTGAGGGAGGGTTAGTTTTTTGTCTTTTGGGATTGTGTGGGATGGGAAGAAGGAATGGGAAGATGGGGGGAACTTACCACTATACCCTTAGCCCCACTAGCAACCGCATTATAAATCGTATCATTATGCATATCCTCATACGAAAACAGAATATCCACTCTAGGAATTTCCGTCACATTGGAAACATCATATGCGATTTTTCCAGTAGGCGTAGTAGGTGGATAATAAAAGTAAGGCACATCCGAAATCAACGAGCCTAGATTCCCCATCTCGGGCGCTTTGAATGTATCCATTGTATTCGCATTGGTTTTCGTAACATAGTATGCTGATACGATTCGATCATTCATCACGACCATAGCACCGCGATCACGAGCTTTAGGACTGATCCCTACGGTTACGGCTTCGAGAAGATTGAAAGGTCCGTCGGCGGAGATGGCGGTTGAGGGTCGCATTGCTCCGACGATTATGATGGGTTTTCCGCAGTTTACAGTGGCGTCCATGAAGAAGGCGGTTTCTTCTAAGGTGTCGGTTCCGTGGGTTATGACTGCGCCGGCCATAGTATCATCTCCACAGATTACATCGTTGATTTGATGGGAGAGATCGAGAAGAATACTGGATGTTACATCTTCACTCGCAACGTTGGAGATTTGTACTCCGGCTATGTTGGATATGTTTAGGACTTCGGGAACTGCGTCGATTAATGTTAAGACGCCCACTGCGCCAGCTGTGTAGCCGGTTGTGGCGATGTTGCTGTCGCTTGAACCGGCGATTGTACCGCCTGGATGGGGTTAGTTTTGTTGCTGTTTTGGTTTGGGAATTGGAGTGGGTGGGGGCTATATACCGGTTGCGAAAATGGTGATGTTGGGTAAAGTAGCATTCATTTGTGTGAAATTAAGACCATTGGAATTGGTGAAGACATATGGATTTGTCTCATTATCTGCACGTGGGTAGACGATGGGAGAAGCAGATACAACAGACGCTGAAGCTGCGATTGCAGAGAGGGAGAGGATTTGGCGGAACATTATGGATGGGTTGAAGATTGATATTCTTCTGCTCCGAATCCTAAACTTATACAGACGAACGAACGAAGAAACAGTTCGAGGGATAAACAATGAGAGGGGATCACACTTTAATATATATACATAATGAACTACAAACCCCATTTAAGACAAAGTTAAGACTATCCACCCACTCATCTACCTACCTAGGTATCAACATGACTCTGCATCCACAATCAACAAGTCAAGACTCAACAAGCTTTCACACCGTAATCTCGCATACCTGTACCAAGTATTTGCACATCGATTACTGTGCA
>JWJB01011027.1:0-12546 GCA_000812895.1 Rutstroemia sydowiana | reverse complement strand
GAGTGACGGTCAATGTCTGTTCTCGGGGGGTCGATCACCTTTTAACGCGTCCCGAAGGATAGCAGCTTCGTCGACGGAGTCGTGAAAGCGGGCTGTGCGACGGAATGATTGGTTGGAGGTGGTGGAGGTAGCGGATAGAGGGGAAAATGTATCAGATAGATCTGAAGGATGGGTTACTGTGAGGATGGGTGAGGGCATGGGAGAGATCGATTGATAGGTTCCTCTATAAGCTTCTAGGAGAGGGGATCCAGGTGCATTCGATGCGCTGAGAGTTGATCCATGTGTCGAACCCGTGTTTAGACTTAACCTATTCAAATGATCACCAAGTCTACCTGGGGATTTGTCCCGTCGGGAACCGGGACTAACGGTATGGATTTCCAGTTGAGAGCTACTGGTACGATGATGTGATGAGCTGTTTTGTCTAGAATGATGATGTTGTCTTGGTGGAGAAGAATCCCGATGTCTTGGAGGACTAGCTCTTCTTTCCGGCGCTGCATACACATCTTCTTTTCTCGTATAAGTAAGTTTTTCGCTCGGTTGTCCATATTTCCATTGTTCAGGTTCCGCATATCGAGGTTCTCCAGTACTGCTTCTACTATATCCAGAACTGACATAACCACCACCCGCAACAGGACTTGCAGGTCGGCCAAATCTCGCACCAGGAAGTCCAGCAGAAGGTAATCCCGAGTCGGAAAATTGAGATTGGGATTGCGGATTTATACTCAATCCGCCAGATACACTGCCATGATGTCTTCCTACACCTGCAGAAACATTGAAGCTTGCAGATCTCTCACGACGCTTATTTTCGTTTTCCCATTCCCTCTCACGATCATGGTCATGCTCGCGGGAGGAACCAGGTCGATCACCATATGTAGTATATTTCGTACGTTCCGTAGTCGAAGGGGGAGAAGGTGGTCGACCATAAACATTGATTTTTCCGGGTGTGCCAGGAGGAGGAGTATAATCATTTCCATAAGCCAAATCCTGATACTTATCGCCTGCAGCTCTTCGTTCTCTTTCTCTATCTCTTTCTGTGAATTCCACTTCATCTTTCTCGAGAAAGACAGGCGATTTAGGAGGTCCGTTCTTGAGAGGATTTGCATATGGATGTGGACTTAAGATCATATCTCGTAATCTGTCACTTCTGCTAATGTCACTTGCCCGCCCTCTTGGCTCTTCATATCCATACTCGCTCCTATGGCTGCGTTCTGGAAGATAATCACCATCATCATCGAAGCTTGGCGAGCGAGGCACTTCGACCACCGTTTCTCGTACCCGAGAGGATTCTCGTTCTTCATAACCAGATCTAGAACGCGATCTTTCTCTTCCAGGGCTCTTACTTCGCCCTCTTCGATGAGAATCGCGAGGATCGAGTGATGCCATCGTCAGGTATCTATAATTATAGTCGTGTGCTTGCTTCACCGTGCTTCCTATTTTTGCTTACTGTCAGTACTTTGCACCCTCAATGCAATGACTCAATCTCACAACCCCACAATCAATTAACTCACCAAAGAAATTCCTCAAGCTCCTCTACCACGATACTGTTTCTTATACAAAGGTACAGTAAAATTGATCAAAACTACAGCACAAGAACTCGAGATTCACAAACTCAAAACCCACGCAGGTGGAGGCTCAAACAATATCATACATACTGTACGAATCCTTTTAAGGCGTAGCCCAATCAAAGCTATCATTCCTCATTGGATTGATTGCTTTTCAGGCTTTCAGCTCATCCCCAATAAGAATGATGATTGGGTATTTTTTATCCTGATACCCAATTATAAAAAGAGGGGGCGGCAGATAAAACGGAAAAACCCCTCCAATTCCCATTCGGTGTGACCATCTCGACTTTTCATTCGTTTTGTGTTGTCAGCTTTTGACAGGCTGTAAAAAGCAAAAATCATTTTGATTTGCCAATTTATTTCTTATGTAGCGCATTTTCCCGGGGTTAAGACGGCAATTGCGGGTCCGAACCTTTTGAAGGAAACTCAAATATTCTAGACCTGGCCTGAAAAATCGCCTTGCCTTGTCTTGCCTTGTAGTAGTAGTAGTACTAACGCGCCGTTATTACTTGCATGCTTTAAATTGACTTACACAAATCACAACATATGCTGTACAAAATGAGAACATGATACATTGATACAGTACATGTAGTTCTCTAATTATTAACTAGGTATCTAGGTTCGTTCGTTGCCTTCATTACAATTTCTTATTTCCCCACCACGCCATAAATAACCCTCTTCCATTACACTCATCCATTACACACCGCCATGCAGCCATCCCGATCGTAACGCGAATCATTAATCATCCCATCACCATCTAAACTGTAACAAATTGTCCTATCGCAGGAATCCCATCGCACAGAACATACACAACATATGGTCCAGGTGGAGCAACGTTATTGTTAGGTGGACGAGTGACGGTCAATGTCTGTTCTGTTGCACCAGCTACAAATCCTGTGACATCCAACGACAACATACGATGACCCATATGTACAGAATGAGTAACAAATCCTCCATGATACAAATTGACACTGGCCGATTGCGCACCAGCTGGGCAGGTGAAGGTCACAGTGGTGGTGGAACCATCTGCCTGGTAACTGAGATCAGCTAATTTGACATTTGTGGGACGTTTGTTTGCATTATCGCCTGAGAGGTAAGGTGGAACGTAATTCTCGACTCGAAACTCTGTGACGTATGGGTTTTCTGCATCAGGCTCAAGAACTGGCATTTGGACCGGGTTTGATCCTGATACCATCATTGTACCATCAAGAAGTAGAAGAGAAACAGAATGGTAAAGGCGAGCAATAGTCGAACTGGCGAGTGTTGTGAAACGTTGACCCAAGGGCTTTGTCGGATCGTAGAGAAGAGCCTCGAGAGTAGGATCTGTAGCGAGTCCAAAACCTTGAGCACCGAGATTGCCGCCATTAAGCCAGATAACGGTTCCATCAGCTAAAAGTGTTCCTTCAACCATACCACGACCTTCAGGCATCGAATCCATTTCCCATTCTGGGTCTGCACTCAATGGCTGCATTCGTCCACAACTTGGATCAGTTGGGCTGGTAATGTCTTGATAAGCACCACCTCCACAAATGACAATATCGGGATTCCAGTCATTGGCGCTAGACAAAGGAAGTAGCACACTTCCACCAGTGTTAGGATATGTTCGGTAATCTCCTGGAAGATCGGGCAATTCCTTGACGATTGTGTTGGTGGCAACATCGAAAATCTGGCATGCTTTTGAAACAAAGACAAACAGGCTACCATCGTTAAGGAGATGGACGAATGGATACATATAGTACGGTTGATTTTTCTCCAAAATATCCAAGGGGAAGTTGGTCCCTTGAGTGACTGCGTCGGCGCTGAGGATCTCGTATGTAGGATTGTTGTTCGTGTTAACTGTAGGATCAAGGCCATTCAAACTTCCAGATGCGACAAAAACAGTTCCATCGGGCATGGTTTGAGCAGTAGCGTACCAGCGATCACTAGCAAGCTTGTTACCTGGTTCGCTCCAGTCTTGTCCGTCAAGACTGTTGTCACTTTTCCGTTCGAGGTATCGAATAGCATCAAAACCATCGCCGATGGTTGGGTCTAACCAAGCTAAAGGAGCATTTCCACCAAGAGAAACGACACGACCATCAGCTAGGAAAGTTCCCCCAGAGCAGAATGCATTTGTCTTGTAAGCGAGAGGGACGGCAACGCCGTTCGTGGCCGGGTCGTATTCAGAGGACATTGCATAGTATCCGTCAGGTAGAGTCAGCTGAGTGTAGTTCTCCAACTTATCCAGGAAGAAAACTTTCCCATTTTGCATAAGTGCTGCGTGCATGGCTGGAACTCCCGACTGGCCGACGATGGTGAATGCGCCTGGCTCTGGAGCAGCTGGAGCAGCGCTTGGGCCAGGTGCCGGTACAGCTGGGGCACTTAAACAATTACCAGATTGACATCCGGCGCCACAATGAGCACTGGTATTACCACTAGAAAAGGTTAGCGCAGTCAAATGCAATTGGCTCTCAATCAACTTACCAGAAACCATACATGGAACAGCAATTTCCGTTTGGCCAGTCACCGCAAACTTCACCACCGTTCGACACACCACAAGATCCATCAGTGGTCACTGGCGCATTGCTGGTAGCAGCTGCAGCAGCAGCCGTCGAAGCAACTGCAGAAATAACCGGTTCTTGTGATGTAGTAGACGAAGCAGCACGTGCTGGGTTATTGGTAGATGAAGCAGCAGCAGGCGCATCATCGCATCCACTCAAACATCCAGTTCCGCAGTACCTAGAAATGGTCAGCAATATTTCATGATGATTTGAAGCAGAGCACTCACGCATCAGTACTCCCACACCAGCCGTATTGCTATTATCAAAAGTTAGATTTGCAAACCTTAAAATGCCACTCTTTGACTTACTGAGCAGCAGCCTCCTGAGTACACAGTACTGCTGGGATCGCAAATAGTGTTTCCATTGGCAGGGCCACATGTTCCATCTGTTGAGTATGTGCTTTGTCTTGTATCGAGTGTTTGTACATTGGCCGAAGCTGCACGCACGTAAAGAGGACTGTCAGATGCCACACACCTATTGACATGATTAGCGGCATGTTATAAGTACATTTTGGAAGCCTACTTACTCTCCGTCATCCGTACAATCCTGACCACGAAGGCAGCCATGATACATGCTCGTGCTGCTGGTGGAGTTGCAAATTAAAGGAACATGTGTGAAGATGATGTTGGCGGTGGCAGAGGCCACAAGGCCAAGAGAGAAGAGGGTAGCCTTCATGGCACCTAAAAGTACTTGAGAAGAAGAAAGTCAATATAAGTACTCGTTATACCACTCAATTGGAAGTATTCGTGAGGAGCAAGCAGTATTTGAAGAGGAAACAAAATTCCTTCGAAATGTTTGAAAGATGAAATGGTTTGGTGATTTGAGGTTTTTATGCTGTGAATAATAATTTGTTTGGTTGTCATCATGTTCCATGGCAACCAAAAAAAGATAAATTGTTTAAACCTCATTTAACCATCCACTGGGGAACGATGCATGCGAGATCCCATGTAGAGATCGCTGACGTTGGGATGAAAACATAATCTGAGGTTGGAATAACAATAAAATGAGACATTTTTGGACAACTCACCTCGTATTGAATATTGATGGGGTTTTTTCAAAAAATGCAATTACTCGTACCGGTACCAAGAGAGATATGCTTGGACTCAATACTCATTCGAAGGTGTTTTGTTTGTATAGAGTAGGGGTTGGAGAAGAGGAGAAAATTTGAGATACAAAAATGATTTAAAAACGAGTGTAATTGCAAGATCTCAAAAAGTGTGATCTTGCGTGTAAAAAGAAAAAAAAAGGGTAAAGTAATCAAGAAAAAGAATGCGAGGGGTTGTGACGGCTAAAGGAGTGAAGATGTTGAAAGGTGAAGAAGTGAATAACTGATGTTTGAGGGGAAGAGAAAAAATATGAGAGTTGAAATGAGATGAAATTATTATACTTTTTTGGAACGATGCGACGACAAGATAGGAAAGAACTAGGTAAGTATAAGTACCAACTCACACTATTTCCACGTTTTTATTTCTCCTTAATAGTTAAAAATGGTTAATAAAATGAGAGTTTAATTACCATTTATGGAAGTAACACGAAGGAATAAGTTGTAAGTAGGTAAGGTAAGAAGTAATAAGTAAGTATAAGGAGAATGAATGTACAACTATCACACAAAAGAAGTAGAGGGGAATACAAGTACTAGGTAGGTAGCTAACTTTTTCATATATTCAATGGATATGCACAGCAAAATTACATGGCCACTACCGGCCTGAATTTCGACCTCTCTCTCCCTAGTAATCTAGTAATCTAGTCATCAAAACATAGATAGATGCCTTTCTTATTTATTAGGTAGTATAAGGTCATATAATTGGCTTGAGTAATGAAGATCAATTTACGGCACTTGTACCTGTTTGTTGTAACTTGTACCTAGATCTTTTAACTGCACTTCATTAATATCCCAAATCTACGAAGTATACAATACAGCCGTCTGTCTGTGCATTTACTCAACCCAGAAATAGAAATCAACATCGTGTTATAAGATTAAACAAAAAAAACAAGCATAAAGCCATTAAGGTACAAACACCATACATAGAATACTAAATGGGAACTAAACAAGGAAGTTTACAACTCAAAAAGGGATCCGTAGATCTTCCATTTGTAGATCCTTTCAGATTATCCCACTTAATTGGTCCACCAGGCCATCTACCAAGATTTCTAAGCGGTTAAGCCAACATCCAACTCCATATCTCTCTCCAATTAAATCCTTCCAGCTGGTTGTTTATGTTCATCAGTTTGGTGTTTGCACCGGTTTTCAATCCAAAAAATGACCATTTCCACTGTATCCAACTTGTTGGCAAGGGGCGCAAGTAAATGGTTGAATATTTGAATGGCTATGCAGGTTTCAAAGACTAAAATGAAATTCAATATTTATTGATAACTAATATGCAACTAAATAGAAAAGCTTTTTTTTACGCTCACAAGCTATCATAGTTCTATCCCAATTTAGCTCTTTTCAGGGACCATCCACCTTTGCCAAATTACAGGGCTGAGGTGCTAAGGATTTTAGCGCTTATCATGGATAGTGATATTACCCTTTTACGTCATAATTTGTTGTTTGAATCCTAAGTACCCACCAAGGTGCTTTTGTTACTCTGTGAAATACAACCAACATGATCAACTCAAGCTCAGCTAAAAAGACGACAATAAAAGAAGGATTTAAAGGAAGTACGTAGAGTAGATTAGATACAGTACTAATAAGTATACTAACAAGTACTACCAAACCAATCAGAGATCCAACTGTATTAACCTTAAAAGAAAGGCAATCTACTAACCTTACGTACCAGTGCCGTTCTACCGCAAAAGCACCAACCTTACTGTAATTAAAAATAACTGCATAGCATGGGGTAATGCAGATCAAATATACCTAATAAGTAGGTATGCAATAGTAAGGATATAGTCACTTCTATGGTTTAAAGAAAAGGTACAGTACCAACGTGGCCAGGTTAACCCCTCAATTATTTTCAAATGGAAAACTTCCCCTAAGTTCAGATGATAGATAAATCCAATGCACTTATCCTACAAATACCAACTTCATATGCGCTTGTATTCAATCCCCTTGAGTTACCGATAGAACTATCAAATCCAAAGTGCCGTATATTCCGTATACTTACTACTTTACTGTACTTACTTACTCACTACACAAGCAAACAAGCATCATAAATTAAAACCACAGTGCAATGTAATGTTACTAATGTAATGCCGTTTGGTCAAGAGATTAAATCGTGTATCCCAAAAAAGCAAAACCATCTCCTTTTACTCATCACAACATAAACCTATTTCATAAATCTATTTCATGATTCTTATTAATTCACTGATTTCCTTGTATATCTTGTATTCTATTCCAAGTAACTTGCTGCCCACGCGAGCACCCTGCATTGAATTGGGAATCTCTTACATATTTAATTTATCTCTTCACAAGTACTGGTACAACCGAGTTTATCACGATTCACTGTATTTTAAGTTGGCCGTTTGCGGGGTTTGCTTTACGTCGCTTTTCTTTCTTTCTGGTCTGGGGAAAATATGCATATATTATTTTATGAAGATGTGCTCGTGATGAGGAAGCGAAGCAAGAAGGAAAGAAATAAGCTTGAGTGAGCTTTACTTAGGATCAACTCGTCACACCTCGTGTATGCCGTGAAAACCCCATTTACATTCTCATTTTCATTCTTATTTATTTTGGTTTTTATTCTACTCAAAATACGAATCCATGATGACCAACCCTACTGACTATGGATCATTTGATATAAAAAGGCGTCGATCATCACTTCATTGATCACATTGGTGAATGCGCCGCTGTCAGCTTGTCTGTTGTTATTTCTGTCTAGAGAATTAAGCTGTATCTGTATCGGTATCGGTATGTATAATACCGTCGGTGAAACGTTTTGTTTTATGTAGGTACCATGTACAGGATCTCTGACATACCATCATTATGAGTATTACTCTTCACCGTTTGTTTGTCTGTTGCTTCAACAATTTCAATTCTAAATAAACCACGCACTACTTGTACACACTGGCACGTTCCCATTCTCATATCTCTTCCCCTCATCATGCTTTTTTCTCCGATACATCAGAATCAGATTCACATCTCCACATCCACAATACAAACTCCCCTCACTTCACCTCACGCAGTACAATTAAGCATCGGAAAATTTTCCATAACCTTATTCATATACCCAATATTGATGTCAACAATTCAAAACAGTCCCAAATCTCCGCCCCATACTTTCTTTCTTTCCGTATCCCGCTGCCTGCATGTCATTCCGTCTCGTATTTCGGACGAATATATATTAACATCCATCCATCTCACCTCAGAACTCTCCTTTTCTCCTATCCAGATTCCACCACCGGTTCAAATCCTTCCCCGTTTCTCCTATTCTCTACCTCCGTACATCTTCTTCTCTTACTCAGATACTTTACGGGTAATAACCTTAACTTAGTCTTAACACGAGCTTATATGGTTACCGGGTCCCGACATAAATGTGCAGGCAGGGAAACCATGTGCCGTTCTGTGCCTTGCCGTGCCGTGAGACATTTTTTGTTTCTTCCCGACTGATGATATGTTTCAACTTCCAACGTTGCAATCTCGTGTGGATGAATTGGAATGGGTGATGATCTTTGGAATTTTATGGGAGGTTGGTAAGTAAGTAAATATTGAAATATGAAAGTGCTGTATTGTACTGTATGTAGGTACAAGACTACAAGTAGAGAGGTTGGTAAATCCGTTTGGAACTTTATCTACGCCGCCTGAGCCAATTTTTAACTTGCATCATGCGAGTTCATCCAACATTTGTATGTAAGGTCAGGATTTTTGGTCACATTTTGTATGTTTATGTTTCATGTTGTTTGTTTGTTTATTTTTATTTATTTGATTTGAAAGTTCAAATCACAATAAGTTGATGGATATTGAGAGGTTTTTTTTTTCCCAGGTCGAGAAAGGAATTCAAGATATACGGTAGAAAACGAGGCAAAGTATCAAAGCAGCAAAAATCTCAATGGAGAGATGGGAAATTAGGGGGTATGATAAAGGTTTACTTGTATGGGTTGAAATTTCATATACCATATAAGTTCAATTTAGTCCCAGGAAAGCCACTAATGAGCTTTCGAGTTGCGAAATGGAATGGTTAACTGGTTATGTTCTGACTTATTTATGGCATAGCAATTGGAATTGAATTACTGTCTATCCGTACTGTCTGTTTTCTGAGTAAACCGCCCAGCTATAGTGGTTGTTGACAATAGTCAGTTACCATATCGTATGGAAGAAGAAGACATGATTTTCTATATTTATCGGCGAGGAGAAGTGAGTTCAATGTAGGACTATGACATTAATCTCAATTCTCATCTTCACATCCATCACCACAATATTAATTACCTATCAGGTATTCCTTAAAAAGAAGCTGTATAAGAATCGGATTCAAGATAACAATTAGTTATCACAGTAATAAATAATAACAAAATAGTAAAATATAATATATATCACGCGCTTTTCTTTTCTTTTCTCCATCACGAAGAATAACTACCAAATAAATACATAACCTCTCCCTCCCCCAAGATCGAGCTATTTACCATATTACAATTAATTACAATACCCAGCCCTAATACATACACATACATATTATATCCATGAATTATCAATTCCATTCCCTTGCCTTCAATCATTATTAAAATCCACAAGAAACCGAAATAACAACAAGAAATGAATACGAAGAAGAAAAAATATATAACAAATATAAAACCCCCATTAAATCATCCAACAAATCCATACACTCAACAAACACTACAAAAGACCCACAAACCCGGCAAGAATCCCAAGAAAGGATCCTAATCCAGGACCCATAGTCGCAGCAGAATTCCCACTAACTTGTGATGCAGATGCTGATGCACCACTTGCAGATGCGGATGTGGATGCGGATGTGGATGAGGCAGTGGGTGAAGTAGTTGCTGTTCCACCGGCTGCACCACCTCCCCCGGCAGCGCCGCCACTGGTAGTTGTCGAACTTGTTGTGCTGGGTGATGATGTTGATGATGTACTACTGGATTGCTCAGTTGAAGATGAAGACATAGAGCTAGACATAGAGCCAGAGCTAGACCCAGAGCCAGAGCCAGAGCTAGAACCAGAAGTACTACTAGACATTACAGCCCCCGACTCAGAACTAGAACTAGTAATCGTCGTAGTCACAACCGGAACCGTCGAAGAGCTAGACGGTTCCGCAGATGAGCTCCCACTTGAACTCGAAGTGGCAGCCGCAGAAGAAGAACTTGTTAAGCTAGCAGAAAAGGCCTGACAAAGCGTGGACCCAGCCGCAACAGCTTGCGGAATCAATGATTGTGGACAAGCAGTGAGAACACATGGAACAGCGGCTGTTTGAATGGCGGCTTGAGAGGCAGATTGACATTGACAGGCGCCGTCTTCGATGTTACAGTGCGTGTTTTTGGTTATGGCGCTGCTGATGCAGGAGCTCTGGATAGGAGGGGAGGGGTTAGTTGTGGGATGGAATGGACGGGATGGATGGGATGGAATGGATTGTTTGTGAGAAGATATTGTGGAAGGTGCGAAGATAAAAGGGGTAAGGGAAGGAAAACTTACAGCACAAGCGGGCTCACCGGGGAATTCGATCGCTGTGATGATAGCAGCTTTCACGAGCAAGATAACGAGCGAGACCTTCATGTTGTTGTTTTTTGCCGAAATTCGATATATATCTTTTTCAACTGTTTTCAGGGGAGAAAACGATGGATAATTCTTTTTTATATAGGGAGAATAAATCCAATTAATGAGGATGGATGTGAAACGGGATGAAAATGGGGACGGGATGGGCAGAATAGGTAGATTTGGAGAACAAAAGATTAATTGAGGGGTAAGTTGTATATATTGTATATAGCTAGTAGCTTGACTTAACTTTACTATACAAGCAGCTATAACTTCAACAAAGACTTGACTTTGAGGGGTTTTCTGAATGTTGAATTAAAGTGTAGTGATTTCTTTCAATGAAGGATGATTTGTAGTGTGGCTGAAGGAAGTGCGCGGAGAAAGCTCTTTTCTTTTTTTTCGGAATTTTCTTCCTTTCTTTCTTTCATTATGAAAATGAAAAGTTCGGTCATAGGATGGAAGGCGATGTCATTGCTAATGGTAATACTACTTCTGGTAGTCTCTCTTGCAACTAATACCGTTGGTTTTGGCCTTTCACGTCCATCCTTCACTTGAAAGTTGCAGCGAAATGTGAAAAATTGATCACCCGGGAATAATTGATATGAGTATGACCTTTCACAGCAAGCACTTACTCGCCGGAATAAGAAGTTGAATGATCTTTATACTAGACCAGTTTACTCCTTTGTATATCGACTCTTCAATGATATACAACTTATCTCATGGCTAAATAAATAGATTTTAAGTATAAAGTACTATACTATACCTATGAGTTGAAGTTGAAGAGTGGAATTTCTATCTATCTGTCTTTCTTCCTTTGAAGAGATAGAATAACAACATAAGATACAGATATAAACAACAACTAGGCTGTAAACCTCATTGTTATAAAACATAGATAAATCAAAATAATATCAATCGTTTAGCTACTTGGGAATGTATTGGGAGCTTTGGCGAAATGTAGTTAAACAGTATATCAATAGAGAATGTATAAGGTAAGAAGCGTACAATTTCGATTCGATCAACGATTTTACCAACATGCGAGATCCAAATTACCAGTACATGTCACTTATTAAGTGAAGTATTGAAGTAGATGTTGCCTGTACGGTTATCAACTGGGTAAGGATCAACGATGGTGGGGTCATTTCCAAACAGCTTCAGACAGCTCCCCCACCACAATATTACAGTACATTACCATAGCTCCCAGCCACATGTTCTTAACCCTCTTCCCCATTAATTCCTACCTACAGTAGCTACCTTCTCACCAACGATTACATTCTACAAATCATCCCATCCCATCCTAGCCAATACATTCCAACACAACAGAATTCAAAACAGAACACTGAATCCAACAAGCAAACAAAACAATGCCCAACATACTAATCATCGGCGCGACCCGCGGTCTCGGCGCATCCCTAGCCAACACCTACGCATCCCAACCTTCAACAACTGTATATGGAACCACTCGATCCAGCAGCGCACCAACAAATCTCAATGAGAAAATAAACTGGATTCCAAATATTGATGTTGCGGATGAGAGTGTAGGGAGGAGATTGCTCCTTTTACTCATCACAACATAAACCTATTTCATAAATCTATTTCATGATTCTTATTAATTCACTGATTTCCTTGTATATCTTGTATTCTATTCCAAGTAACTTGCTGCCCACGCGAGCACCCTGCATTGAATTGGGAATCTCTTACATATTTAATTTATCTCTTCACAAGTACTGGTACAACCGAGTTTATCACGATTCACTGTATTTTAAGTTGGCCGTTTGCGGGGTTTGCTTTACGTCGCTTTTCTTTCTTT
>JWJB01011022.1:0-15992 GCA_000812895.1 Rutstroemia sydowiana | reverse complement strand
AAAGTAAAGCTTGTCGGCAACATCGCTATCTGTGCTGTAAGTCTCGGGATTAAACTTGAAGGAAGTTAGCAGATATACCAGACATAGAGTTGAAGATGAGGAAGAGGAAGGAAGGAAGAAGAGTGGGGCCTGGGAGCCCAAAGCAGAAGTTGCATAGAGTAGAGTTGATTTCTCATAGTTCTAAATCATTTGGAACATCTTGATTTTTTCTTCAGAGCATGCGACTTCATTGTTCCACGACATCTGGAACATTGTGATTTTCCAAAAAGCATCTGGCTTTCAAAGTCCCAAATACCTTGGAACATTGCGATATGGTTTTTGAAATGCGCCTTCTTCATAGTCCCAAACATTTTGAAACATTGTGAAAATTTTCGAGCAAGCTCATTTCATAGTTCCAAATGCTTTGGAACATTCTGATATTTTTGGGAGAGCATGCTCTTTTCATAGTCCCGAATACTTTCGGACATTCTGACCACACAAACTCGAAATTGAAAAAAGTTCCAGAGGTATTTTTCGACATAAGGAAAAAAAGAGCCGACTTACGTTAATCATGACAGTCTTCTTGCCCATCTCCTTCAAGGCAAGAGTAGCACTAACAGCACACCAATCGAATTCGACCGAACTTCCAATTCTGTATACACCTGAACCAAGGATGATAGTTCCATGATCATCAAATGTTACATCATGAGTGGTAGCATTGTAAGTCGTGTAGAGATAGCTAAGAAACCAAAAAATTAGCATTCGCAATTTGGACTTGCATTTATAAAGAAAATGCTAGGGGATAATGAAATCGGTTCCGCAGCATAAGGAATATACTAACTTTGTGTCCGCGGGGAACTCTGCAGCAAGGGTATCAATCTTCTTCACGAAGGGAGTAATGCCAAAATTCTTCCTGCGAGCTCTGACTTCATCTTCGGTGCAATTGACGGCGTTAGCAATTTGTCTGTCGGAGAAACCCATCTTTTTCGCTTTTCTAAGAAGCTCCTCCTTTGATCCATAAAGACTTCCGATATCCTCAAGTTCATGAGTACAGTCTACAATGTTTTGTAGCTTGTACAGGAACCACTTATCAATCTTGGTGAGATCATGTATGCGATCAACAGTATAGTTCTCATGAAGCATAGCTTGCCCAACAGCTAACCATCGACGATCAGTGGGGTTCGCGAGTTCGTAGTCAAGATCATCGAATTTGTCTCCTTGGAATCCAACAAAGCGAGGGTCGACTTGACGAATGGCCTTTTGGATAGATTCTTCGAAGGTTCGGCCAATAGCCATAACTTCACCGACAGACTTCATGGCACTACCGATGTCCCGCTTTACATGCTGGAATTTGGACAAATCCCATCTAGGAATTTTGGAGACAATATAATCCAGGGAAGGCTCGAAGTTTGCAGTCGTAGTCTTGGTGACAGCGTTTGGCAGCTCTGGTAGAGTGTGGCCAAGTCCGATTTTAGCGGCAGTGTATGCAAGTGGATAACCGGTGGCCTTGGAGGCAAGAGCAGATGATCGAGATAGACGGGCATTGACTTCGATAACTCTGTAGTCCAGTCCATCTGGTTGTAAAGCGTATTGAACGTTACATTCTCCAACAACGCCCAAATGACGGACAATTTTGATAGCAGCGGAACGAAGCATGTGATACTCTTCGTCGCTAAGGGTTTGACTGGGGGCTACGACAATGGAGTCACCTGTGTGAATGCCGAGAGGGTCGAAGTTCTCCATGTTGCAGACAGTAATGCAGTTGTTGCTAGCATCCCTAACAACTTCGTACTCAACTTCTTTCCATCCCTTCAAGGACTTTTCAACCAAGATTTGGGGTGATAATGTAAGAGATCTGGCAGCCATGTTTCGGAGCTCATCCTCATTATTTGCGAACCCAGAACCTAGACCACCCAGAGCATAGGCAGCACGGACAATGATTGGATAGCCAATTTCTTTGGCAGCCACCAATGCCTCTTCTATAGTTCCAACAGCGACGGACTGTGCGACTGGGATGTTGATTTCACCAAGGGCCTTAGCAAAGAGATCTCTATCCTCGCTGGTCTCTAGGGTCTTAATACTAGTACCCAAGACCTTGACTCCGTATCGTTCAAAAATACCCATACGCTCCATTTGTACACCAAGATTTAGGGCTGTCTGCCCACCGAATGTAAGGAAGATACCATCTGGTCTTTCGCGCTCGATGACATATGTAACATATTCGGGTGTAACTGGTAGATAGTAGACCTCATCGGTAAGTACGTGGGCGGTTTGGATTGTTGCAATGTTGGGATTGATGAGCACAGAAGCTACGCCAGCTTCCTTTAAGGCTTTTAACGCTTGAGAACCTATGTAGAAACACCTATTAGCATTGTGCCTCGTATATATCGAAAAGCATTGACATGGTGATCGAAGTTGAAAGATGTTGCACCAATGATTGACTCATTCTGCAAAAGGCCGATGTTTGGAGCACCAACCTGAATAATCGAATTCTCCTGCTTGACCAATACTCAAACCACCACTACCAATAACCAAAACCTTCTTCACGTTAACTGGATTTGCAGCTCCCTTGATAACCCCGCTTTCTAAATATGCTTTCGCACTGGGTGCGGATTGTGTTTCATCCCTGCGTGTCGTTGAGTTGGAGAAAAGTCGAGCACATTTGCTATTTTTCCAGACTTGAGGAGGGCCTCTGGTGACAAGGGATGGAGCAGCTCTAGTAGTGAATGCCCTGGCGGATAAAGCTGGAGCTTTACATTGGCGAAGTAGGGAGGACGAACGATATGCAAATCGGTTTGCAAGAGCCATTTTGTTTGATTTCAAGCTCCAATTGAATCTTGAAAACAGTTGTTTCTCTTTACCTAAACTCCGCAATCACCAAGAATATGATACTGCGCAAAGTTGATATGATTCTTCTGTGGGAAGTGAAATAAGTATTGTAATAATGTGTGTTTTCAGTTGTAAAAAAAAAAGACAACTTGGGTAGCTTCGAATAAGCTTTTAGGTGGGATGAATGGAATTGTTGGAAAGGAATGATAACCTTCTCTGTTTTAGCAGATTGAAGTTATTCCTGAAGCTTAGATGGTTCAAAGTCTCTCAGCATTGTCAATTGAGTTTGAGGAAATCAAAATTGTAGATGTTGAAGTTATGACAGCAATGTATAAGTTTATAAATATGATGTTGGTTGAAGGTTCTATTTAAAATTGTGACTCTTGTGCGATCTCTTAGTTTTTTTTTTCTGCAGGCCTGCACCAAGAAAGTTTTCCCAAAAAAAAAAAACTCCAAGCCCCCGCTTTCAATTGCGGGAACAATCAACCAACCAACAAAGAGTATTTTATAAACTAACCTTAATTAGGAGATAATA
Source organism: Rutstroemia sydowiana (assembly GCA_000812895.1). NCBI lineage: Eukaryota > Fungi > Ascomycota > Leotiomycetes > Helotiales > Rutstroemiaceae > Rutstroemia > Rutstroemia sydowiana. The sequence continues at coordinate 12,649 of JWJB01011022.1, read as the reverse complement.
GCATAGATTTCCTAATTCGATTAAAATGATTGTCATTTTCATTTAAATTTTCAACCAATCATAATTGAAATGATTTTGTAAAATGTACATATAGAGGGGTTCATGTCTCCGCCGGCCCCCCCCTCTCTACTTTAGTTACGCGACACAAAAGCTTTGTACGCCATGCTAGTAGTACAGTAGTACAACAACGGGTTATGATGCCATTCCGTGCAACGATAACTATACCTCTTTCAGTCACATAAACTTGGACCCATTTGAAAGCGATGCCGGAAGACAAAATTTCGTTCCTCTGATTTGTTGGCTAGCCCATCCCAATGAGAGCCCTCCTATATCGCTTAGGAAGCCCGAGATCCATAGAGGGCACCACGTTAATCAGACCCGACGCTTATTTCAGATGATTGTAGATTCATTATCGCATCATGTGTCAATATGGTTATGTAATTGTCGGCGCGGCGTTCTTAATCACGTTCCTCGATTGAAAGACTGGAACACCCACATCGATGATGTAACCTCGGGAAATAACACATCTCAGGTGGAGTGAGAAGCCTTATGTCTAAACACAACAATCACCGGATAAGTTAAACACAGCACACCTACAGCCATGATACTTCCCCCGAAGACCTGCGCATTTAGGAACTTATTCGTTGAGACATCTACCAAAGCACCAGCAATGGGAGTACCGACAAGAACTCCAAGGCCTGACGCGCTCCAACTCATTCCCAAGCGGGTCCCAATTACATTCATTGAAGGTGTGATTGCTGGATGTGCCAAAGCTGCACCCGGTGCGGTCACCAGGGCACCGCTAACAATACCCCAAAAGACACAGAATGCAGTATAGTTAGCTGTCTTCTCAATACTGATCCAACTGAAAAGTAGGATTACGCCTACGACGGCAGACATGAAAAATATATTTAGAGATCCCAGTCGGTGCGCGAAGAGCAGTGGTAGAGTTCGACCAATCGCCGATGCACCGTTCGTAATGGCAAGTAGGTAGAAAGCGTAATCACTGCTTTCTTTCAAGTGTGCTGTGGCGTATGCTGGAATATAGAATAGTGGTACAAAATATGCCAGAAAAACAAAGAATAACCCCAGAGAAAATAACATAAATGTTGGTTCTCGTAATGCCGATACATCGATCATCTTTTTCTTCGTTTTTGGCAGCGATGCATGTAACGAACCAAAAATGATGAGAGCCATGACCACGGAAGCAAAAGAGACAAAAGCGATTGTTCGAACGGCCCAACCGAATCCTGCGGTTTGTGACATCTTTTTGAATGCAATTGGGAATATTACACCTCCTGCCATTGTATGTCAGTTGTATTAATCTCATTAGTAGTAGAATGGGCACTGACCGACGCTAGTACCTAGAGATGCCAATCCCAGTGCGATCGGTCGTCGTTTGGTGAATTGGGTTGATATCAAGGCAATTGCTGGAATATACATAAGACCGGCGCCTAGTCCATAGCATATACCTTGTGAAAGCATGACTTGATAGTATTGTTTCGAAATACTCAGCATGAAAAGTCCGAGTGTGGTAAGCGCCCCTCCCAGACACATCAAATGCATAAGGTATCCCATATCAAATAATGGGCCAGCGAAGATTCCGATCACGATTAGGAGAAACGACTGCATGCTTCCAATCCATGAGAGCGCTGATGATGTCTGGCTGGGGAGTAATGTGGTGGTATAATAGCTTTGGAATGCTCCGTAGCTTGTCGTAATGCCCCTTAAACAACATCTCCAGTCAGTCAAAAGTTGAATAGTCATGGAGTACACGTTTCGGCATGAGGAATAAATACTTACCAGGTACTTAGAAATACAAAGAAGCCTGCCAGCACACTGAGCCATGCTTTGAGTCCGCCATCAGGAGGAGATGGTGATGAAGGTTGTGGAATAGAAGTGGCAGCAATGAGGGCTGTTTCCCGCGTACCTGATGATTCGCTTACTCTGGCACTCTCGTTCTTGATCACGTCGGACATGATGAAGAAGCCTTTTACTAGCGCACGTCTTTACGTTTAATATAAATTCAAGTTGATAATTAAATGAAATTGAGAAGTAGGAAGAATTTCTCAACGTCTTTCCCCCATAAACTTCTTGTGCTCGCGTTCTTATCTAAATGCGCAGCTAATTTGGGTTGCCTTGATATGATACCTAGGTATATCACATTTGGTGGGAATTTGACGTTTTCGTAAAGCGAGTTTGCATAAAAAGTTCTGATCTGCGACGTATTCCCTTTTCCTGTAATCGAGCAATCGAGCAGTTATGACATCGAGAATCACCCACCAGAAGGCACATTCATTTTGGTGTAGTTTTTTTTACAGACATCTTTTGGAGAACTTTAGCACGGTTTGAATCGTCCAAATTACAGAAAGTACCAACGATTGTTGAGATCTGGAGGGCTACAGGGTTTGACTTAATTTACTTATCACGTTTATTATTATGTGATATCAAAAGAACTACCCTTGACATCATGCCCGCTTATCTTTTTTTTACAAGGGAGGCCAGCTGTTCGCATGAGGGCTTTCGCGTCGTATGTATGGGCGTATTGTACAGTAGCTAGGGTTTGGCGTGCCATATTTTCATGAAAAAGCATGGGCCTTGCGGAAATCCAGGAAATCTCTACTTTTTGGGCCTTTCGAATAATGCGCCTTCTTTCATGAGAGGCAATAATGGGCCTATCCGGACCTTCGACATTTTCAATTTTATGCCTCCACTAACAATAGCTTGTATTGATTTGTCCTCCTGCATTGTGATAATGCCAGCTGCGGAACGGTGCTGGCCCGGGGGCTTTCGCGTTGCATGGTGATAATGTACAGTGGTGTGGATTTGTCTTCCTGCAATGTGATAATGCCAGCTGCAGAACAGTGCTCAAGGATACTAGCCGGGGCAATCTTTACCCCGTAGATTAAGTAAAGTCTAACTTCTGCTAATTCAGGTAGTGGTCCTAGCACATAATGTGGAAATAGTAGTTTCAATTGCCTGTGCTTTTTCCAACTTCTAAGACATACTCATCATTCCAATGAAGAAGCAGGTTCGTTAGTTTTGATTACTACGATTGATTAGTGAACTTTGAACAATAAAGGATTCAATGCTTGCGGTGTGTTGTTTTGTATTCATTGCACCACTGGTGGATAATCATCGTCTGCAGAAAGTGGCTCCGTTGGCGATGCAATGAGCAACGATACTCATCCTTAAAGATTTTCGTACTTTAGTCGTTCTAAATTTCTAATCAACCTCATAAATCAATAGCACGTAGCTCTAATTCTCTCTCGACGATACTTCTTTATGTCATTCATTCCATATCCATATCAAAGTTCTTTCCCGTATTAGGTAACCCGATATCTTCCGGATTCTTCATACACCTGCAACTTCTGTTGTCTTGACCAGCGCCTGGACATCGTCATCTTAAATTTGTGGCAGTACTGATCAGTGCTGCCAAATATTAAAATTAGACCATCAAATTTTCTTCGCTGTGGAGACTTGAAAATGCAGGATACCTCACGGTTATTATCTTACGATTGGACGATACTGAGCATCTATCTCCTCAATAACTATGGCCAGATGAGGCAGATACTGAGTTGTAATTGTTCTCATGAATTAAGGAAATTGCGTGGGGGTAGAAGATTAAGACGTCAGTAGCAAGTACCTTTCTGACCTATACTACCGGGAGAAGGGAATTACAAATCTTCTAGCAAGGATTATGTTCGGCTACTACCGTAACATTACGGACGGACTGATTACTGTACTGTTGCCCTGCAGCTGTAGGATGAGGGCACAGGGGGCCGGGTTACATGCATGATAATTTTGAGATGCCCTATCAATTGAGGTAAGCGAAGAAGAGCGAATCTGTTGCGATTATGTTGTCAACGAGCTGGCTGTCCCCGTCTTTTAAGCTTGACGATATAGGAAAGAATATTTTATATTTTACTGAGGTAGATCGATTTCTTTTTTCAATTTTGCTAGACTCTGATTGCGGCGGTGTGCTCATCACCCCTCATTACCTACCCAATGCCCATGTTCAATCTTAATGCCTGATGCTTTGCTGTGCATTCAATATTATCTACTCGTACGATGCTTGATCTACAGTAGTAGAACCGTGGATTGAGATCCCCGTATGTTTTCACCTTTTTCGTATATGCAAACTCTTGGTTGACCTATATGAAATCACATACTGATAAGAGCTCGGTCTCAGGCACTAATCCCACGGCAAATCACCTGCCAATGAGGCTAGAAAAAGAAATGGTAGCAGAACTTCAGCTGTCGTAGGTACTTTAAATTTAAAACAATAGAACCAAAAGCTACTGTTGCGTAAGTGCCCTCTCAATGGTTTTGGCAATGACAGAAGCCATATCCGATGTGACCTTGGCACCTCGCGGAATCTCATGCCCTCCTCCATGATCGAATGCCTCTCGGACTTTCGCATTACATAGCTTCTGGAGCTCTAAGCTTGAATTATAACACGCCGTGTCCTTGCTGCCATATATATGTGCCGTAGGTATTGCGAGTGGTTCCCTGTCAGTACGGCTACTCATCTGTTGCACATTACCATCTATGACTTTGAATGGTGCCACCGCGTTGCATATGAAAACGGCGCATTTAATCGAAGCAAATTTTGATGAATGCTTTCTTTGCTGTTCCATCAAAAATGTCGCTGCTACAACTGCGCCTTCTGAGAATCCAAGTATTGCATCAAAGGGCTCCTCAGACTCGAGGTATTCTTCGAAATCGGTTAGAAATTGTATGATGGTATTGCTGGGAATCTATCAGCAATGCATTGGAGTTGGACTTAACATGAGCAAATATCTTACGGGTTCTGTGGATCCGTGAAGGCCCAGTATTCTCCAGCTGGAAACATGTCCTGCATTTCTGAAAAAAAAAACAGGTGTAAGGCCAAAGACATACAACTGGATAATATTCATACTTACTAAGACACAGAGGGTATGAATGAGAACCATTGATAAATTCATACTGATGGTGATCGCCTAACTGACTTCGAAGTGCCGCTTTACAACGTCAGTCATTGTCGCAGACTGTGAGTGACCCCACTGTACCTGTCTGCCACTCCAGCACCTATGTATAGAGATGTTATCATACCGTCGTTGGGGAGTGATTGGTAAGCCAAGATTTGGCAAAGTGGACTTCATAATATAAATTACCCACCTCGCTGTTTGTACCAATGCCATGAAGGCATAAAAATCTCATTGCTGATATCTCAACTGAGTCGAATCGGGTTATTCTTTGTGGTGATGAAAGAGATGCCTAAAAATGATAATATCAGATCTGAGAGTACATATTCTTTATATTGCACAGTCCAGTGTTTAAATTTCCATTCTTTCCTCTTCCTAACACTTATTTAGGAAGGCTCGCTAGCGCTCGCGAATTACTGTAGGAAGAGGAAGGAATCCGAGAAATCATTTACAAGGAAAGGAAAGGATAGGATAGAAAGAGCTCAAAGTACTGTTAGTAGTGAATGGGGTGCACCTACCACCCCCGTCAAAATTACCTACCTACCTGTGTATTTCCAAACTTACTATTTTTCTACTCCCAACTTCCCTCATCCTCTTAAAGCTCTAAGAAGGAGGAGCATAAAGATTAAAATTAAGAATGAATGAATAGGAAGGAAGCAAGAAGGAAAAGGAAATGAGGGGAATTTCAAAGCACTGGTTGCACAATGTCAGATTATCCTTCTTAATTGGTGTACAGTAGCACAACTTTTCTTTTCGTTGTCGCCCAGATTGAGGTTACATTCCATCATCCCACTCAACCTTTTCCCGTTCTTCATCGAGTTTTTAATCTCACCATCTCCTTGTAACCATGGGTAGCATCGAAAGAGTGGAGTCTAGAATTAATGAAGACATTGCCGTAATTGGCTTTGCTCTGAAATTTCCCGGCGAAGCAACTGACTCTACTTCATTTTGGGAGATGCTTATCAAGGGCCGCTCGTCAATGACTGATGTCCCCAAAGATAGGTGGAACAATGACTCTCTCTGCGGGGCAAAGGGTGGAAGGGATGGAACAGTAAGTAAACCCAAATATAACCGGGTTGAGCATATTTCGATTTACAACAATCAATTGACAAGATTAGATTCATACGAAAGGAGGGAACTTCATAAACGATGATATTGCTAGGTTCGATGCTGCATTCTTCTCTATCAACCCTACCGAAGCGAGATGTATGGATCCGCAGCAAAGGTTGTTGTTAGAAGTAACATACCATAGCTTGGAGAACTGTACGTCATCTCAATCCAAAAACTCACAAGTATAGCGATACTGTGCTTATACTCTATCTACATTGAGTGTCAAAATACTAATGAGACTAGCTGGCTTGTCGCTGGATGACGTTCGTGGGTCCAACACATCTGTATTCGCTGGTTCATTCATGCGGGACTATGAAACAATGCTCGCGAAGGATCCCGATCTGCCACAAAAGTATAAGATGTCAGGTACATCTGTAGCAATGCTCGCCAACAGACTGAGTTGGTTTTATGATCTAAGAGGCCCCTCTGTATCCCTCGACACAGCTTGCAGTAGTAGTCTAACGGCACTTCATCTTGCTTGCCAGAGTCTCCGCACTGGAGAGACGAAGATGGTATGGAGTCGACGTTTTCTTTTGCATCTCAAATGAACAGACTATACCCTAGATCCTTGTATGTAGCGAACCAGATTTACTAATAGCTTTCTAGGGAATAGTTGCTGGTAGCAACATCATGTTTGAACCTGAATCTTCAATTGGTCTCTCAGACATGAATTTTCTTTCTGCAGACAGCAGATGCCACAGCTTCGATGAACGAGCTAACGGCTACGCGCGCGGAGAAGGAATTGGTGTAGTTGTTGTCAAAACTCTCAAGGCTGCTCTCAGGGATGGCAACACAATTAGATCTGTAATTCGAGCTTCAGGATCGAATCAGGATGGAAAAACGCCAGGAATTACTCAGCCGAGTTCTGAAGCCCAGGAAGCGCTGATCCGAGAAACGTATAGACAGGCAGGACTTGATATGGCAAATACAACATATTTCGAAGCACACGGTGCTGGAACGAGCTTAGGAGATCCAATAGAGGCTAGAGCGATAGCAAATGCGTTCAAGGACTCGCGGATTCCGGGCCATCCTCTTTATATAGGAGCTGTAAAGGCAAACATTGGACATCTCGAAGGTGCATGTGGTGTTGCAAGTCTCATCAAGGTAATTTTGGCCTTGGAAAATGGCATGATACCCCCTATCGCCCGGTAAGCATTTTCTGTTCTTCAACCATGATGTTTGCATGCATACTTTTAGCATATACACTCCGCTTCATGCTTCTAATGAAATAGAAACCACCCTCTTAGTTCTGAAATCGAGTGGACCTAATCTACTTAGCTCGGTTTCCAATTATCTTGCATTATCATCTTATAAGTTAAAAATGATAGTACTTGAAACTTACTTCGAATTCATACTTTTGGACAATTACTAACTCAGATTTTTCTAGTCTTGAGAAATTGAATTTCAAGATTCCTGCAGACAAATGGTATTTGGTGTTTCCCACAAGTGTTACCGCTTGGCCGACCAATGGTATCCGAAGAGCTTCGATAAACAATTTCGGCTTTGGTGGTGCGAATGTCCATATCGTTGTAGATGATGCTTATCATTACCTACGAGACCGCAACCTTCAAGGCAACCATCGTACTAGGAAATTAGACATTCCCATCGACCACAGGACACCAAATACCCCTGATCCTCCTACTAGTACTAGGGACTCCGGCTTCTCAAAGACCAAGCAACGTGGATATCATAAACTGCTCACTTGGTCGGCCGCGGAAGAGACTGGTATATCACGACTTACCAGAGCCTTTGAATCATATCTGGTTGATAAGTCTGAGAGGGGTGCGCTCATCAATGTCTCGGATATTGCTTTCACCCTAGCAGAAAAGCGCAGCCAGGTAGAGTTCACTCCCTATACAAATCAAATCGATAGTGCTAACCTTTCTTCAATTTCGAAACAGCTTTCATGGAAGTCATACGTAGTGGTAGATGAAGAGCGACCAACTTGGTTTGACATGGCATCACTGGTCTCACAACCAATAAGAAGTGCCAAATCACCCAAACTTGGATTTGTTTTCACTGGCCAAGGTGCCCAGTCTTACGCAATGGGTCGTGAGCTTATGAATTCTCCCATTTTCCGTGCAAGTATTGAGGCCGCAGACAGCTATCTGCGTATTCTGGGTTCATCTTGGTCCTTGTTAGGTTAGTACCCCCGTATCCTTGTTCGAATTTGGGTTGATGGCTCTAACGATTTGAAACCCCAGAGGAGCTTACCCAAAGAGACCAAGCATCGACCAAGCTCGATTCTCCTGAATATGGTCAACCCGCGTCAACAGTACTACAAGTAGCTCTAATCGATCTGCTAGCTGAATGGAATATTCGTCCAAGCGCCGTAGTTGGCCACTCATCGGGTGAAGTTGCCGCTGCATATTGTGCCGGTGCTATTTCAAGAGAATCTGCATGGAAGATAGCCTACTTCCGTGGCGTTGCTACCGTCTCGGCAACTCACTCCAGTGGGATGGACGGCGCAATGCTTTCTGTTGGTATATCAGCAACTGATGTCCAGCCATATCTTCAGGATGTGCATACCGTGAGCATTGGATGCATCAACAGCCCCAAGAGCATCACCATCTCTGGCCTCAATGATGATATAGATGCTATACAGAAAGTTTTTGATGCCGAGGGGATATTCTGCAGGAAGTTGAAAGTTAATGTCGCCTATCATTCGAAGTATATGCAAGCCGCAGCATCGATATACGAGCCGTTGATCAGTGATTTACAGCCCGGTGAAGCGAGAGATTGTGTTATGATCTCTTCGGTAACTGGTGAGCGGATACCATTAAATGATGTCACTCGAGCTAGTTATTGGATTCAAAATATGGTTTCGACAGTGAGATTCTCCGACGCCGTGTCGCGGATTTGCAGCCGTACACTTAAGAAGCAACTGGGCAAGAAAAACCAAAATATATCTGTTGATTACATCCTGGAAATTGGACCCCACTCCACTCTGCAAGGACCCGTTCGAGATATACTGTCAAAGGCAGGAAGGCAGACAGATGTTCAATATGGCACAACGCTCACGCGAGGCATAGATGCTCAGATATCCATACTTCGAGCTGCGGGAACCTTGCATTGCTTTGGGTTTCCCGTGAGCGTTTCCAAGGCTAACGAGGCTTTCACGGAGTTACCAGAAAAACCTAAACTTTTGATCGATCTCCCGAATTATTCCTTCAACCACGACACGAGATACTGGTTGGAGAGTCGGATGAGTAAGAACTACAGATTTTCCCAATTCCCTTACCATGAACTACTTGGCCATCGGGTCGCAGACTGGAATCCCATCGAAGCTCGATGGCAGCACAGAGTCATTCTTTCGGACAAAACATGGGTAAAAGATCATGTAGTAAGTTTTCTCCTGGTAGAAGAAGTTCCCAAATACCATTGTTCCGAATGTTCTGACTGGGTCTAGATTGATGGGGCTGTACTTTATCCCGCAGCCGGTATGATCGTCATGGCAATCGAAGCAATGCGGCAACTTTCGCGACCAGACAAGAAGATAGTAGCATACCGTATGAAGGATGTATCTATGAGAAGAGCACTGATTGTTCCAGCCGATAGTGAAGGGGTAGAAGTTCAACTTTATCTTCGACCTTCGTATGGTACTGCTGGTAACATCCAAGAGAACAAATGGAACGAATATCGCATTTGTTTTTATGACGAGGATGGAAAGTGGGCTGAAAACTGTCGAGGTGCCATATCCGTGGAGTATGAAAGCGAAACTGCTGAGATCGGACTACAACGGGTTGTAGAAGAGTCGCGTCGTTACGAGCGGGATTACCAAGAGGAGTCCAAGCTATGCAAATTTGCGATGACGTCCAAGAAACTTTACCAATTCTTCGATGGCCTTGGTTATAATTACGGTCAGAGCTTTCGACCAACAGAAGAGATACTCTTTAACAAAAACGGTCAGGTCGCCGCTAAGGTTGATCCTAGTCACTGGAAATCAACTATCGCTGACAATATTACTCAAGCACATGTGATCCACCCTACTACATTAGACGGTATATTGCAACTTTCCTTTCCTGCATTCGCCAAAGGATGTACCGTTACAACGCCTACTATGGTGCCTACTCGTATAAACAATCTCTGGATTTCAAATCTTGATTCAAGTTCAAACGATTCAATCAAGGTATCTATGAAGGCAGCCGAACATGGGCATCGTGGAGTGAGTGCGATATTCAGAGCAGTCAATGCGTCCACGGAAACAGCCTGTGTCGCGGGAGATATTGAGATGACCTATATTTCAAGCAGATTAGAGCCATCTGCCAGCAACGAGTCGGATAGATATTACAATATGGATTGGAAACCAGATATCTCTGTTTTGGAAGACAAACAGATTGAAACCATATGTACGACTCCGTCAGACAGGCCAACTCCGGCCGAAAAGGTGATGTCAAAAGAAAAGGAGGCTCTTTGCCTTATGTCGATTGCTATTACACTCAGAGATTTAAGCGACGACTATCCACAGCCACCACCTCATTTAGCTCGGCATATGGAATGGATGAAAAGCCGAATTCAGCCAGAAGATTTGGCCAATATGAATATTGACGATGAATCTTACGATGCGTTGTTAAGAAAGGTTGAGGACTGCGATGCAGAAGGGCGTGTTCTCGCCCGAGTCGCTCGTAATTTGAGCGCCATTTTCCAGGGCGAGCTTGATCCAATGGAGCTCCTTTTTGGCGACAATCTCCTGCAATCATATTATCTCGATGCCCACAATGCCCCCTTCATATTTCATAAAGTTCAAAGATACGTCGATGCGCTAGCCCATAAGCATTCTGATATGAAAATCCTCGAAATAGGTGCAGGTACTGGTGGTGCAACAAGCTATGTTCTAGATGCGCTCATGCATCATTCAGGCGAGCTTAGTGCTCCGCGCTTCTCAGAATATGTCTTCACTGATATCTCCCCCGGCTTCTTCGAGCATGCCCAAGAAAAATTCAAGAATGATCGTCTGAAATTCAAGGTGCTTGACATTGAAAGAGACCCCAAAGAAAGTGGGCTCGAGACTGGGCAGTATGACCTTGTGGTTGCATCAAACGTAGGTTGTTCCAAAAGTCTCCGTCTCTGCGATACTCCATCTAAAACGTACACAATAGGTTCTGCATGCTACTACCAACATTCAAGCCACATTAATTAATGCTCATAAACTCTTGAAGCCGTAAGTTTGTTATCTGGCCCTCGCATTTCTCAAAGCTAACTAACCTCACAGTGGTGGAAAACTCATCTTATTCGAAATAACCAACTTGCATGTCGCCCGCACAACATTTATTTTCGGCTTGTTGTCTGGATGGTGGAGAGGCACTGAAGACTATCGAACTTGGGGACCTCTAATGTCCCAGCCGAAGTGGGATGAGAATTTGACGGCTACTCACTTCTCTGGTCTGGATGTATCTTTCACGGATGACGGACCCGAGAGCGATCAGGTTTGTAGTGCTATTGTTTCGACAGCGTTGAGTCTACCTTCGAGTCAGACAAACGGAATCCACGCAACCGAAGAGCAAACGGTGCTCATAATATCAGATGGCACACCTCTTCAAGAGGCTGTTGCAGCTGAGTTGAGTATACAATTTGCCAGCCTTGGTACCAAGTGTGTGATCTTGCCGACGAACGAAGTTATGGAATATGATTTGATGGGCTCGCTGTGCATATTCCTGCCAGACATCGAAAGGTCATGGTTTAGAGGAATAGATGGAGCCAAGTTCAACATTTTGAAAAGGCTCGCCATTGCAACTCAACTGTTATGGGTCTTCCACCAAGACAAAACCTCGGACACTGGTCCGGACCGACAAATGATTATGGGGTTTTCTCGAAGCATTAGAAGCGAACATGAGAAGTTCAACTTCGTAACTTTGGGCCTTGACAACATATCTTCTCCATCCGCCATCATTCATCATATTTTCACCATCTTGAGTGTAGCATTCCTCGGAGACACTTCCAATGAAGACGAATATATTGTGAAAGACGATATCATTCATACTAGCCGACTTGTGGAGGCTAACTACCTTACGGAAAAGATGGCACAAAATGATTCGAGGGAGTCAGAAATGCAACTGCTGTGCCAGAAAGACAGACCATTGAACATGACGATTGGATCTTTTGGTCTGCTGGATACAATCCAATTTGTGGATGATGAGAAGTTCCTCCGTCCAATGGAGGCTGACGAAGTTGAAATAGAAGTCAAGGCCGTCGGCATTAACTTCAAAGATGTGCTTGTGTGTCTGGGCCAAGTTCCCAACGAAACTCTCATTGGGTCGGAATGCGCTGGATTTGTGACTCGACTCGGTACGACAGCCGCGAGCAAATTCCAAATAGGAGATCGAGTTGCATGTGCCATGAAAGGGTCGTATCGTACTTATGGCCGTTGTCGAATGAGCTGTGCCGTCAAAATCCCTGAAGAAATGGATTTTGCTACTGGGGCTGCATTGATCATCATATTCGCCAGCGCATACTATTGCCTGAAAAATATCGGACAGATCAGGGCTGGTGAAACAAATCTCATCAATGCTGGAGCGGGTGGATTTGGGCAGGCCACAATTCAGCTGGCAAAACTTTTGAAGGCGGATATCTAT
>JWJB01011018.1:0-10813 GCA_000812895.1 Rutstroemia sydowiana | reverse complement strand
ATTGAAGGGGTAGGGGTGAGTGGGTTGTTGTGGATGGGGATGCGGTGTTTTGTGGTTGGGAAATTGGGATCTTCATATTGTTGAATTAGTAGCAATCAATCCATACATCATACAAACTCATTATCTCCAACTCCCGGCACATACACATTGATTTATATTTCAATGAATGAAAAAGAAACAAATCATCTTTAATTTCAAATCCAAGTTACTTAACCAAAACGAGTGTCTGTAATACATCTACTATATATTTTACAAGAGTGCTCTAACAATTTAAATAAGGAAAAACATGCATAAACTCCAAATAACCAGACCTCCGCCACTTCTACCATCCCATATGTACCTTTTGTGACACAGTAGTCATACTCCACATCTTGAATCGTGCCGCCTATACTCGTTGTTGTACTAATAATATACACGAGGGCGGCGATAGGGTTCATTTTCGTCGTGCCTCGGGTCTACACGTGGTGGTGGTGGAGCGAATCGTTGTGGTGGTGGTGGAGCGAATTGCTGTTGTGAAGCGAATTGTTGTGGTGGAGCGAGTGGTCGTGGAGTGAATCGATTTCCTAGTCTGATTTTCTGTTGTTGTTCCAGCCAATCCAGTTCCTCCTGTATTCTGCTTTCAAGTATCCTATCCCATTGTTTCCATTCCTCTTCCTCAAGTAGCTCCTGTTTCCTCCGTTTTCTTTCCTCACGCGCCCAGTCCTCTTCCATCTTTTTTAGTTTCTCACGCTCCGATCTAATTTTATTCCCTAATTCCTCTTCCAAATCTTCGAGGGCCTCCGTTCTCTCCCTGTCTTCTTTTTTAGAATTGAACTTAGCCCTCTCTTTCAGATAATCCCGCTGCTCCTTTTCTTTTAGTTCCTGATCGATCAGTATAGCATTTTTTGCTCTGTTTGCCGCCACCCGCTCCCTCTCGATACGCTTCTCTTCCTTCTCGATACGCTTCTCTTCCCTCTTGATACGCTCCTCTTTCTCTTGCCGCAAATCTTCATGCCTTCTCTTCCGAGTTTCATGTTCTTCCTTGTTGCGATTCCTTGTCTGATGCTTGAAGTCCTCATGATTTTCCTTGACCTCCTCATACTTCCTCTGCTTACTCTGTTTCTCTTCAACCCAACTTCTTTCATCCCAATTCTCAAACTCCCTACTCAACTCTTCTCTTTCGCTTTGTCTATCGGCCTCATAATCTTTTTGCTCGCGGGCTCTTCTGTCTTCACGTCTTTGCCTAGCAATCTCATCCTCCTCTCGCTGACGTTCTTCTTCTTCGCGCCATGGTCTCACATCATCACTTTCGCTTTTGTTATACTTATCCGAATGATGCCTGCTTTCTGTCCTTCTAGGTTGTGGTTCATATTCGGATTCTCTAAGTCCACCGGAAGTCATTCTTCTATGAGGTTTTCCGGGCATTTTGTTTTCGTTTCGAGGATGTATATATAATGTACCGGCTTGGGATGTTTGATGTTGTGAATGTGAAGTTTTTAATGAGCAGAAGCAGGAGTGTGAGCAAGTTATATAGACATATGGATACGCAAGTCAAAGGAAACACGCATCTATTTCTGAGCAGGAAATATCTCGTTATAGTTTTCAATAACAAGATATATATCTATTTAGGATAAATATATCAAAGAAGGCCCATTCCTCAAATCCATTTGGTCCTTCAGGTTATTTGAGGAACAAAATCACAGTTTCAAAAAAAGATGTTCAAGAAATCCCGCTTTCATGTGTGAAATTATTTTTAGGCACCCCCCCGAGCGGCAAATATTTTCTTTGTTAATTTATGAATAATTTTCCACCCAGATGGATGTTTTGTGATATTTATATCAATCTTTATTTACGATATCTAGATCAAGTTTATATTTAGTCCTGCTCCAAAAATAGCTGCCATTGATGAACTTAGTACATCAGAACTGCAGAGGAGAATTATTTAGGTTCAAGTTCAAGTTCAAGTTTCAATATAACAAACGACTATTGTTGTCGGGAATACATGCATCTAGTGAATCCATGACATAGAGTGAGATTTTCAAGCAAGTAGGATAGGTGACGGTCGTCAGAATAGACATATAACTAGAGCTAGTTAGGCAAATGATAATATATGAACTTTAGAGTTGCTGTGAAGAACGAAAGGGCCGTACATCTAGATAATTATTTACCGAGTAGATATTTGATGGCATAACTTAAAGGTACCACTCAAAAGTGTACTGGTACTTTAAGACCGCAAATCGAAACATATTAGAAAGGTCCGCACGCTAGATATCACTAAATGCCCCCCCTCTCTGTCTTCTATCCTCTCCATAATTGTATATTATATTATATCCCAAAGACCATACGACCCTAGTTGTAACACCAAACCCACAATATCATTTTCCATCTCCTCTCCTCAAATCCATATTATCACATTATTAAAAACCAATCCATCCATCATACAAACTCATCACTCTCACATACATCATACTCATATAAATTTGTATTTCAATAAATAAATAAAAATCATACCATCTTGTATTTAAATTAGTTAACCAAAACAAATATATATCTTGCATTAATATTGTACAAAATCTGCCATATAACAATTCCTAATAAAATCATGCATAAATTTCAAATAACCAGAAACCTCGCCAGTACTATAGTACCCTCCTACCCTTCCCTACATTACAGTTCAAACCCACTCTCTGAATGATTTCACCTATACCGATCATCATCATCAGCATCAGCATCATCACCATACCGATATGTTGTGCGCCAAGGAGGTCTATCGTAGCTCGCAACAAGGATTTACAAAATTATGTATGAGCCCATTTTTTTGTTCTGGATCTGGGGCTGGTTCATTTCTTGGGCCTCTGGAAACTGAGCGCCGCCTGCTTCGTCTGGTTGTATAACCATCAGAGGCGTACCGAGAGCCTCTACGCTCGGGTTTGCGGGGCTGTATGTCTTGTTTGCGTCCCACTTCTGCCAGTTTCTCCTGTGCCGGTTGCTCCAGCGCCATTTTCTCTTGTTCTCGTGCCTCTTGTTCTCGTGCCTCTTGTTCTCGTGCCTCTTGTTCTTTCGCCTCCTTTGCTTTCTTCTCCTGCGCTCTTCTTTCTTTTGCTCTTTCCTTCTTTTCTCTATCCTCCTTTGCTTTTTCCTCCTGTACTTTTTTCTCCTGTGCTATTTTCTTCTGTCTCTTAGCCTCCTGTTCTCTTTTCTTCTGTTCCCTTTCCTCCTTTGCCTTCTTATCCCGTGCTTGTTTCTCCTGTGCTTTTTGCTCTCGCTCCCGCTGCTGCTTCTTTGCCTCGTCTATTCTTAAGCTCTTTGCCAGTGCTTTTTGATCACCCTGACGCATCTTTTCTGTCTCCTCTTTCTCATGACGTATTATCTCAAGCAACAGTTTTTGTTTCTTGGGGTCTTTTTCATTCTTCGCATTTTTTATTGCTTGGTCTTTTTCATCTTTAAGCTTGCGCCTTTTTTCTTCGTACTCTGGTTCTCTCCCCGCCGCTCCTTTAAAGTAATCATACGCAACTTCATACTCTTCATGTTTGCTTTTAGGATAATTATCCTTATTCCCAAGACCAAAATTGTCCATTTTTAGTATACGTCGCAAGGGTGCCAGACTTCTTCTTTTCTAGCTGGATTTTCTTTATTTATGGATTGTGCGTTTAGATCGGTGACGGGTTTTTGATCTAATGGGTCGGATCTTCTTATTTGCAATTCTGCGAATTTGTTCAAATTGATTGTCTAATATCTTGATGAAATGGTTCTTGATGAGTAGAAGCATGATGGAGAAGCAGTTTATATACACGTCCAAATATGCGGTTCACAGGAAAGATCTATTTCTGCAAACGTATAATTATCTCTACACATACAAATGATATGAACGCAACTATTTTGGATATCAAAAGATGCATTCCATAAATCTATTTTATGAGATCTCATAATTGAAAAAGTATGTCCCAAGAATGTGCGCTTTCATGTGCAACTTTATTTTAGAACTTTTCTTGCCTCCTTCAATTCATTTGTTCCCTTTGTTACGTTAATAATAGTTCCCAACACAAGTATTTTTGTGTGGTATTTATATAATTATATCCTTTCAAGAAGCTGGGCAGGATTAGATTCGCTCCGTCTCCAAAAATAGTTGCCATCGCCGACCAAAAATATACAGTACGGAGGAGATTGCGAAGGATATCGTGGGTGACAGTGCTTTAGGTTGATTTCAAGTTCCAATTCGTTGTCGGTACCAGCAACAATTCCTATTATACAGATAAATCTAGTATTTATGTATGGAAAGTCTTCACATCAACCCATACAGTACAAATAACAAATAACAAATACCTCACCTCGCCACCACTACGCGCATACATTTCGCTCCCTGGTATTTCCACTCCACATTATTGGCAGCCTCTTATATTAATACAATACCTTCAATCTGGGGAAATGTACAAACTGCTACTGCGGGGATGGCTGGCTGACTGTGAATGCATGTCCCACCAGTCTTTTGGGATGGAGGGGTTAATGGGTGAGTTGAAAGGGTAGGGTTAAGTGGTTTATTGTATATGGGGATTAGATGGTTTGCGATTAGGAAGTTGACCTTCTTAAATTATTTATTTAACAATTATTTCTTCTAACTTTTAATATATATTTATTTATTTAAATATCAATATTTTTTAAAAAAAAATACTATCTTTTATTTTATTTAATCAAAATGAATATCTATAATACATTTATATTCTACAAAGCCTGCCATAAAACAAATTCTAATAAAAAACACGCATAACTCCAAACAAACAAAACCTCACTACCACTACTATAGTACCCTCATACCTTTCGCACCACTGCAGTTCCATGCCACACCATTCCTGTGCTTATTACTATACTAACGTCTCCTATATTGAGATCGGTCCTTCGAGCGCTCGCCTATTGGTGGTGGTGGTATTAATGGAGGGGTGAATTCAGCCCTTTTGTTTCCCGAGCTTGTAGATCGACTATCATCCCCATAACGCCTAGGTGCTGGATCTTGATATCCGTGGCGACTTATTGATGTATATCGGTGCCCGCGGCTCTCGTTATTTCTTGGCGGTGGGTTTGGGGGTTGGTAATCATTCTCATCTTTTGGGTCTTCGTAAAATTGTCGTGAAGGTGTTGTGGGTTGGTATCTGTCTTCTATTTGTAGTGGCTCTTGGAGTTGGCCATTATCGTTGTATCTTGAGGCTGGATATTGGGGCTGATGTTCTATTTGCAGTGGAGGTCGGTTCTCGTAATATTCATCCTCTCTCAGGCCTCTATTGTATGAACTATTCCAGGGGTCCTCATTCGCGGTGGAATCTTCCCAGATTACTAGGCCTCCACTAATCTTATCAGGATCGAAGTTAGATGGTGGATCGTATACGCAGAGTTGTTTGTCTTCCGGTTGTAAAGAGTCCCAATGTATTTGCTGCTGTTCTCTTTCCTCCTCTTCTCTTATTATCCGTGCTCTTACTATTGAATTATTTTGAAGCTGATTCTGCATTCTTTCAAGCTCCAGCTTTTTGTTCTTGTTTCTTGTCTCAACAAAAGCATCAGTTTCCGGTTTTTGGAATTCCAGTTTAACTCCCGTTATTCTTTCCTGCTCTATTCGTTGGCACATCTCCTCATAGCCTTCGTCACATGCGAGTTTGCGATAAGTCAGAAGCGCTTTCTTGTGTTTGGCAGACATTTTCTTCTCTCTTTTTTGAGTATTTGTTTATACTGCATACATTTGAATGTTTGATATTTTGATAGATAGTTTTGGACCACAATAAGGAGGATCGTGGGCCACTTTATATAAACAAGTTGATATGTAAGTCCAAGCAGACATATCTATTTCTAAACAAATTTATTTCAAATTCATTTTGTTCTTGAAGCTATTTGCAGAATAAAACCTTACAATCACAAAGAATTGTTTCCAAAATTATGCGTTTTCAAATACAATTTTTATTTTTAAACCTTTTGTTGACCCCGCCCTCCCCATTATTTATTTCCTTTGTTATTTATGAATAGCTTTCTATACAAATTTCATTTTGTGATATGTATAAGTTACTTTCTCTCAATACCTAGGAATGATTTAGATTTCTTTGTTCCTCGAAAAAGGGTGCGATTGACAAAATCAGTTCACTCCAATGGCTGACCGGTCTCCATTATCATTTAGTTATTTTTACAATCCTAACAGCTTAACGGTTTCTGTTCAGATCTCCTGCTCAAATTTAGATCTCATAACTTTTTCTGTGCCTTAGCGCTAGGTAACAATTCAGAGCTGTTCAAGAAATATTGAGAAGTTGAAGGTTTTGGTGAGATAACATGATCTGTACATAATCCAGGCCGTCTGTCAACCGCTACTGCTTTGTTTCTCTAATAGATTAATTTGCTATTTTGAAGACTATGGAGGAGAATCATTAAAGTTCAAGTGCCAGTACATCGTTGGGTACCACCAATGATCACTGTTGCGAAAATAAATCCAATGAGATCATAACTACGTGTGCAGGCCGTAGTATATGGATTGTAAACTTGCCGTGATAGGAGCGAGGGCGATATACCTGAATAACTACTTCAAAACTAGATATTTGCTGGTATTATTTAAGGGTGTACTGACACTGCAAGACCATAAATCGAAGCATTTAACGGGTTAGCATGTTAGATTTATTATTATAGCTAAATGCTCTCCTTTTTCTCTCATCATCAACGTGGTTGCAACAGTTTCCAATGCAAATAAAGAATGATTTGTAGATGTAAAGATTTATCACTAACTTGTATATTCTAATTTACATATTATATCCCAAAGGAAGCCCTAATAGAACTCAATTTCATAACGCCAGACCCGCAATATCATAAACTTCCTCGCCACACCACTTATCGTATTATACACCTTCTTTAAGTCCTTACATCCATATCTTCACATAAACATAAGTTCTTATTCTTTCAATAAAAATCATGATATTCCTCCTGTTTATTTGGTTTTCACGCCACTAATCTTCAGTCCTGTCTCCATTAATAACGGCAATGGGTTGTATGGGTTGGAGAACTGCTAGATGATGAGTAGCGCATCATCTATAGCTAACATTGCTTAGTTTGTAGTTCGCAAGAGGATCGATTTGTGTCCAGGGATCGTTTGACAGGTAGTTTGCACTACCGTTTTCTTGATGGACGGCGGCTACTGTTTGGTGGATGGTTATCGGCTGATCTGCGATATTTCCTTGATTTGTGGTGACTATCAGTACCCTTAGACTTGTTACTGAAGACACATGTGTTGTAGTTATTGACTGTTATTTGACATGATCCATTAACACGTTCTTTGATTTTTCCTAAAGTCGACAAGCCGGTGTATTCGACATAATTCGATATGACTTCATTTATGTAATCCAACATTCCTGACGATACCTCCCTGTCCATATTATCATAGCTTTGTGTTGCATGTATATATGAAGGTTGGTTGAAAAACGAAGGTGGCGTTCCGTAAACATGACCGTCCGCTGACGATGTTGATTCGAAAGGATGTGGTGTTGATTCAGTATGAAAAACTCTTTCTGGTGTAAGAACTCTGCGACCGTCTCTATCATGCGAAAATACATCTTGGCTTGTGTGCTTCTCCTCATAACCTTTCTCATTTCGTTCCCTCATATATTTCTCTCCCATGGCAAGCTGGTATACGTAATTTTCTATGCGATTCAGGCGCTCTTCAGAGTTCTCATCAGGTTGTTGGTTAAAAGCCTCCCGTCCTGAACCAACACGCTCATAGGATATATAGTCGTAGTCGTCGTCGTAGTACGCAATCACGCTTGATATTATATAACAGACTACTCCATCTTTGGGGTCATTATACACCTCCTCCTTGGCCTCGTATTCGTGTTTGAGGGCGTATTTTCCCGGGGGTTTATAAGTGTTTATGTGTTGAACATCGAATTCAAACCAGCCACGATTCTCATTTATTCTTGTCTTTTGAGGTGGGGTAAACTTCTCGTAGGTGCTGTTTTTGGAATCATCGCCGGGGTTCGAATATGGTGCATAAGTGTCTCGGGGACGTCGTTGTAGTTCCATCCCGGTATTGTATCCCGAAATTTTATAGAGATATTTTGATATTGACTTCTAGTGATTGATTTTTAGATAGATGAATTATGGGAAATTTTAAATGAAATAGCGGCAGACTTTATAGATGGCCATTCGGAGTATGTCTATTTATATTTGTCCCATGCTAAAAGTCAATTCTTTCTTCACTCAAATACAGATACTTGATTCATCATTTGTTACTTAATTAAGGTACTCTAACAATAACATCAAGTCTAGGTCAAAGAATGAAAGAAATTCTATTTTCAAAGTTCAAACATTCCTCGCAGAAACTGTACCTCCTTTTCAATTCCTTTCACCTCCCTGTACGCTTGAAACCGAATGACTCTACCTTCACTAGTTAAATTCTAAACTAAGAAATCTATTGTATTTCAAAATTGTAAATCACTTTTTATCCACATTCTATATTTGGAATTGGAAATACACGTTGGTCTCATTGACGTGTGCTCAGTAAGGATGCTAAACAGGATGATTTGGAGCCAAACCTGGTCTTCGCTACCTCACTGCCGGCATAAGGCAAAATTTGAGTATATGGGCGGAAAGAGATTTACTTCTGTTCATATATATATATTCGCAGGTAACATGGGGTGAGTTAAGGAGGTCGTGGTGAATGAAAATAGACCTCTCTACTGCTAAAATCGGCGTTAACCCTCCCAGAAATCGCTAGGGAAGATTTTGATAGACGAAGCAGGAAGGAAAAGACAGAATTACACATACATCATATAGTGTTAGATACCCCTCAAATTGAGGTAGATTGAGATTCACTATAATACAATTGCGCCATAAACTCCAACATACGCAAAACACAATCAAGTTTACTATATAAACATGCCTGACCAAAATATATATAAACCGTAAAAGACCACATTATCACTACCACTGGCCACGTAGAACTTCCCCCCACTGCAATTCCGATCCACGCTATGGATTCTTTCCCTTATTAGCATGTTAACTTCCACCTCGAGAGCTATACGATATTCTGCTGCGGATATAGGTGGCTGGTTGTGTATATTCGCTATCGTTGGGTTTTGAGCCTCTGTTGTAAGACCCGGCCCCAGATTCATATCTTATCGATATCCTACCGCCGCCGCTGATTGTTTTACTTTCGGTGGAAGGTTCTTGAAGCTGATTCCGTCGCTGCGCACGCCCCCCTTGCTCATTTACACTAGGCATTTGCGTGTCCCTTCGTCCTTGAGCTGCAGTGGAGTCATACTCATATGAGGTGACTGGAATGAACGCACTCCTGTTTCTACTGTCCGTCTTAATTTTCTCCTCAATTCTTGATGCCTCGATTTCTAGCTGACGAAGTCTTAATTTATCACGCATTATATATATTTGTGGCGCCGTCGGGGGCAAGCCTTGGAAATCTTCGAGACGGCTACACCAATCTTCCTCAGACTCATCGAGTTGTTGCAACCAAGCGTTTTTTCCTCTCTCATAAATTACATAACTTATTCCACCATTAGAATGCCTTTTGAAGCTTGATCGCCTAACGCAGATGACACCGTGAATGCGGTGACTCATGAGCTTGTACTTTGTGTCTGTGGATTTGTATCCATACTGGATTTGTCTTTGTCTGGTAGAGTCTCTGTCTCTCGCATGTGTCGTCGATGCCATCGCATGAGAAATATAGCCTTGTGAAGAACGTCTGGTATAGTCTCCCGAATCATCACGTGGAATGTATTCGGGGCGCAGGTTCGTGGTTGATTGGTCCCCCAAAAATATATGTGCATATTTCTCTGTATCTTCTTGGCCTGATTTTAATCCCTGGGAATCAATAGGACGTCCATGGAGTTTAATCCTTCCCGAGGTAGACGACGTTTTGATTCTTGTGTTCTCCTTCCAGGAATCACTATCCCGAGGTCGAGCTTTGAAATCATCACGGCCTTCGTTTTGTAGAGTCTCCGGCTGAGCTCTATGGATTTCATCCATGAGCTCATCAAATTTGTATTTTCTTCCTTGCCGCGCTTTGTTCATATCGGCGTTGGCTTCATCACCACCAGGTCCATCGCTTTGCGTGGATTCATCATCAGAGTCCAACCATACCGTTTCTGGGCTTTCAGGACGTGGGATCTCGGTGTATCTTATCAACTCTTGATTTGCATTGTCATTTGGCATTTTGAAAATAGGTTGGTCTTATCGCACGATACTCAATGTTCAAGAGGGTGTAATTAAGCATCAAAAGTGGAATTATCAGAGGATTTATAGACAGTTATTTGCATTGTGTTGCTAAGGATATATATAAAACTTCATTGTTAGATAGTTACGACTAGAATTCATGATGGGGCCTTTATTCGAGAGGTAATTATAACCATCGAGGCCTTACATAGCAGTACTGTACTATTTTTAAGAAAAGGTGCGTATTCTTAATTTTCTTTATTTTGAAAGTTATTTTGAGGGATCAAATTCCTGGATCCAAACAACGAAAGTATTAATCGTCCCATGATCTCCCATTTCTTTATTGTTATTTTAAGAAGTTCCCGATAGGAAGTACTGTCTTTCTCTTCCTAACATAATGTGTCTCTTTTCTCGGAGATACAGCAGTATACTTCGACTTTCTCCAACTAATTACCCCCTCGTTACCCATATGAAAGAACTACCTCATTTGCTAAATTTTCCACAGTCTTCAACACTATCTCATCTTCCGCAGTAAAATCGCTCATTGAAGTACATATTTATACTTTAATAAGAATCTTCATTGCGGGATGTAAGGGTATATACTTGAGTCACTTATTCTATCTAGGGAGTGACTAGATTATTGACGAGGTGG
>JWJB01011017.1:0-15457 GCA_000812895.1 Rutstroemia sydowiana | reverse complement strand
ACCCGCCTTCTCACAACTCGCACAACTGGGTAATCTCTGATCGCAACGATTCTTCCTCAATCTACATCTATTACACGCGCTCACATTTCGAAAATTGCTACTCTGTCCTGTCTTTGCCCCTCCTTCCGTCTTGACCACCGTTTCCAGGGGTATATGTATTGGATCCTCCACTATACTTTTCGGACTATCATCTTTAAGAGCTGGGGACGATCCAGGAGGACTATGTCGCGCTCGTTTATTGGGATTATAGCCTGTTGGATTCGCAGATGGCGAGTGGGGGTTCATTGTTTCTTGAATTCGCTATGCGCCCAGAGATGTGAATGAATAATCGATTGGATGGATGTAAGGCTGGTCGTTGGCAATTGTACTTTACTTTTCCATCTATCATATAATCTGCGCATTCATTCGACTGATATGCAAAAGAAAAACAAAAAACAAGAAAAGTCCCTAAATACCAGTATGCCTATCCTCTAGCATGCTGTAAATATTTCGTCCAAATTTTCCAAAAATTTGATCGGAAATATTCGTAATAGAAGGGTCGTAATCGGTCGGCAGGGTTTGAAGTCGAATGTTCACCGATAGGCTCAGATATTTTGAAGATTCACCCCTCAAGTTCCTACAACAGTATGGAAACTATGATAAAATCTCGAATTGCTGTATAAGGAATTCTCAAATCATAGAATATTGATCAAGATATTGGCTCCGACTTCCTTTTCGCAAGCATATATTCAAAATAATAATAATCTATTCTCACCAGTAACAATTAATGCAGTGGGGATAAAATCTATAAACCACCACCACCAAAAAAAAAAAATTTTTCAACCCCCATCCATCCATCCCATCCCATTCATCCATCTATCAGCACATGTTTTTTCCCTCACATAGCATATCCAGCATCCATGTAAAAAGGAAAGAAACTGCAAATCCATCCCGCAAAATGGCTTCACTATATGTACAGATAGGGCAGGTTGGCGGTTCTGGTAAACGATAAGAGTTTAATATTTAACAAATCACATTTTCTTCATTCCCAGATTCATGGCGCGAAAACTCTTAATTTAGTCTCGAAGTACGGAGTATATTGAAGAAGATGGGTTGATGCTACTGTACTTACTAGTAGATACACATTCATTTAGTATCGGCTTAGTGAAATAGGGATAGGGGTTTATTAATCTCATCTGATCTAAATAGAGGGGTATAACCTTAGATAGTTACGGTACGGCACGGTATGGCACGGCATGTATGTAGTTTAATAAAATTGAAGATTTACCAACGCCGCACGCACATCACCTCACCTCACCTCACATCCAACTACACAAAGGTACCGGACATACAGTATCAAAATCAACAATCAGGACAGAAACAAACATATAATAAAGTAAGTAAGTAAATGATATGCATTGATTCCAATATTTCAAATAGAAATCTTGGATATATCTTATCTCATCTCATCTGAATCGCAAAAACAAACTACACTAAAACCAAAAACCAAAACTCCAAATAACACTAACTACCAACGCCCCTAATATGCAATACTCCCCCCAATCCCCACACCACCAAGTAAAAAATCCCCAATGTTATCGCCCGCCAAGTAAAAAAAGAAGAAAAAAAGAGGTATCTATCTGCACTACATACATGCCATTCCAATCCAATCCAATCCTTTCCAATCCAATCCATGCCATACCTGCCCCGTTCCAATTCCAGGCACATTTATCCAATATCCAACCAAGTTAAGTGTATCCATCCAAAAAAAAAATTCCATACATATCCAATGCCAACCAAGCAACCAACCTATATCACCCAGTATCCTCTTCCTTTCCCCGCCCGAATTCTCAAAACTCCATTTACCAAATCCAAAAAATGTCCCATTCATTCATTGATATAGGAAATCTCCAATTCGATCCATAACAAAAACCCAAGTAATGTTTTCGCAAACAACCATTTTTTTTTCTCTCTCTCTGTTGCGCCAAAAATGAATAAAGATCCAAGAAAGCAAAAAAACAAATGAAGCAGCGCCGTGCTTGTACACTATACTATACTTTCTTCTCGCTTGTTACCCTCCTTTTCGAAAACCAGAAGGGATATCTATCGATCGTTGAAGGAAAAAAAAAAATGAGAAAAAAGGAAGAAAATAATCCCCAAGTAGTATGCCAACTAATAAAATCGAGTTTCTTTTTATACAGATGAGCCTCCGGAGGTAGGTGAGTGTAAAAGAATCGAAAATATGAGTTTGGTTGAAAAAAAGAATCGTAAATCGTCTCGAAGCCTGCATGTAAAAGAACACATCTCCTCATCTCACTTCGCAATTGGTAAATCATCGATGAGATTTCTTCTCGGTTCGGCACCGGGGGCGATACCGGAATCGGGAGATGAAACACAATGATCAAGCATTTGATCAAAAGCTTGTTCTTCAAGTTGATCTTCTTCGTTCTTCTCATCTACATCCATTCTACCTCCCTTGTCTGTCATATTCAAACTGATGATTGCACCGAATAATGCAATGCCAGCACTGCACCACCATGCAAGACCAGAGTATCCCAGTCTCGCACCGGTCGATAATAAGAATCCCGAAACGGTGGGTCCAAACGCTCGGGATATGCTAGCTGTCGATGCTGCCACTCCATTAATGGTTCCCAACATTAGAAGTGAGGGCGCCGAGTTGGTTAAAAGTATCGCGTTACTTGGATATGTCATGGTCGAAAAGGTACATTTGATAATAACTACCACGTATAAACCAATCATTTTCAGGTTTTCCGGAAGTAAGACCAAATATGGAGTGACGATGTAAAGAAGTGGGTAAGAAATAGCCATGGTTCTGAATAATCCTAGAGCTCCTAGTCGTCGTACCACTATTGGAAATAGAAATAGTGTAGCAATCATGGAATACAACCCTTGGATTGAAAGCACTACACCGACATCCGAAGAACTCATACCATATGTTCCAACGAACTTGAAGGGTAGTTGTGGTGCTGGAAATGGCGGAGCATTGGGATCCTTTTCGTATGAGAGCATTGTTGGCAACATAGAATCAAAAGTCATTGTGTGGCTAAAAACGCATCACGAGTCAGCTTTCATTTCCCAATCACGTTGAAGTGGAAGGTTCCATCGGGAAAAACTTACTAAGCTAAGATACCATAGCCGATAATATTGATGACAACTTGCTTCGTAAATGCCTTTGTCGCCGGAACTTTTGCCCTGGATTGGACAACAAATGTTGTATCGTTCAAATCCAACGGTTCTTGTAGATCCTGAGAAGACGTAATTGTTGTTGGTAAAGTTGGTGATCCTTGGGTGGTACGGTATCCTGGTGGCTGATCTTCCGAATCATCACTCAACAATGACAAGATCTCGTCAGCATCTGCCACCTTCTCGCATCTTGAACCCTTGGATTCCGTGCATCTTGCGAACTTGCTGACGATCCATTTTCCTGCTTCAAGACCGGGATCCCGACGATATTTTTTCTCCGAATGTGTTTCTTCTAGGAATAATATTCCGACAATGACACCGCACGTTACGATGACGGTACAAATGAGATTCGGTAAAAGGTAAGGGAATCGTTCCCAAATCGAACCGGGAATAAATATCCCTGGCCAATTGATGACGGGTCGTGCTAATGCGCCTCCAAGGGACGGCCCTAGGATTGATCTACAAGATGTTGATTAGACAAAGTTGAGAGCTGACAAGAGCTGACTATTTAGGGTAAAAACTCACCCGAGACACCAAACAAATGGCATAATCGTGTATGCGCGAGCTAAATGACAAGTCAGAACGAGGCTCCGAGCCCAAAGTGACAGATCACTTACGCTGATGTTCCTTCACCGTTACCATTTCGGCTACAGTGGTCTGCAACACGCCAACATTCCTAGAAAAGCAACCCTTTGTTAGAAAACTATTGCCTAATTCAAATGCACCTCAAATCCAAAAGGGAATCGGCATACCCATTCAAGATACCTCCAATAGCGCGTGCCAACAATGCAGTCGGCAGATTGGGCGCGAATCCAAATATCAACATGCTCAAAGCTGTACCCGCAAGCCCAGTAAGCAACACGGGTTTTCGGCCAATTTTATCGCTCAATCGACCCCAAGCTACCCCGGACGAGAATTCTGCGAAAGCGAAAGCCGAAGTAACCATACCACAATACATGAAAATTTGCGCATCGTTGTTGGTGATATTGAAGTCTTTGATCATGAAATAGATATATGGGAAGATGGACATGAAAGCAATTGGTTCGCAGATTCGACATAATGCTGAAGATTGGAAGAAATTTTGTATCAGTTATTTTGTTCAATTTTAATCAATTGAGGTTGGAACAAGAATATAAGAGGACAAGCCACCATAGAGGTTGCTGTTACACAAACTCACCAAGGATTGTCATTTGCTTCATGGGAAATGGAGGGGTCCGCCTCCCCGGTCCCATCTTTCCTATCGCGGGATTCATATCCGCTGTTGCACTTTTTTGTAAAGTTTCTCTTGGAACGGGTAGGAAGAATAAGTCGAGTTGATTCTCGAAGTTGTTGATTGTTGTTTTTTCAATTCGAATTGGGTATCGGGTTGGGTCAATGCAACAAAATTGGTAAAAGTAGAAAAGTTGAAGATGGTGGGGGGGATCTGTGTCGATATTATATGATTCTCTATCAGATTGTACGTTGTTTTTTCGTAAGTTATGTGGTGTAATTTAACTTTATATGATTCAAATGGGTAGATGCATAGATAGATGCAGCAGTAACCAGGTGAACGGAGAAAAGCAAACGAGATGCAGTAGTAGTATGTTCTTTTTCCTTATATGGGTAGAAGAAGAAAAGAGTATGTATGGTAAGATCCTAGAATGATCAGAAGAAAAGATTCGCAACAAGGTAAGAAATATGTAGGATATATTTGTAGCATATATTTTTGTAGCTAGCTAGCTGACCGCTGGGTATGGTATGGTATGGTATGGTATAGTATAGTATAGTATGGGAAGATGATTTGAAATATTGATTTAACCTTTCTTGATTTTACAGTAATAGAAGCATTGGGAAAGCAGAAAATAGAAGATAGGTAGCGACGACGCCGACTTTAATACAAAAGGCGATTAAAGTATCCATCAGGCGGTGACGAGGGTAGGAGAACCTGCTCTTAATATTACCAGTAGTCGTGGCTCATCCGCTCCCATGTTCAAGGCCATGGTTGAGCGTTGTCTCTATGGGGCGTACACGGGTTTGGGCCTCTGTGCTAGAAGCCGTGTATCAAACGGTACTACCGTATCCACTACGCCCCGGCATTTGTCTCCGTGACCCGTTGGGCTAAAAGAAGGAGAATTTTAAAAAGAGGGACGATTTATTTGGAAATTGTTTGCAGGCAACTATATACCTAAGATCCTTGCCTTGTCAATCTATTTATTTCGAATATAAATATATATATTTTTTATATTTATTTTATATAATTCTTTTTCTTTTTTAAAAAAAAAGTGGTGGTAAAATATAAGAAAAGAGGTCTTAAAAAGTCATGGTATGGGACTTAGGTTCAAATTCTTTTCTTAAGGTAAAAAAAAAGCTGTATGTATGTGGATCATAAAACAAAAAGAATAATACATATTTTACAAGGTATAATAAGCATGGCTCGCAGGGGCCTTTTTTTTTCTTTCTTCTTTCTTTTCTTTTTTTTCTTTTCCCCTTCTTACCCTTTTTTTTTTCCTTCTTCCTACTCTAGCTACTTCTTATTTGCGGCGGCGGTGTGAACTTTCATAGTGGAGGAAAAGAAATATGCTTGGACACACATGATGACACTATCATCATGGGTTATAATTCTCTTAACTAAAAAAACTAAAAAAAGGAATTGTTAGTTATTATTATTATTATTATATATTAGTTTTTTTTATATTTATTATTATTTTGATTAGTATGAATTAGGTATAATTAATCAATCTTATGAAAATTCATATATATTATATATATATACTTTATTTTATATTACGTGGGTTTTGAAACTTTTCCTTGATGAAAATAGAAACAAAAATAGATCTTCTTCTACTTCTTCTAATTCTTCTTCTTTTTAAGAGGGGCAGGTTTTAGATAATTAATTATTTGGTTTGTTGCACATAGACATAATTGGAGAATTCCTTGCCGGAAACATCTCCTTACGGTAGATAGGACTAGATAGCACTACATAGGAAACTACTCAATCCCAAACCTTTCCAAGGAATCGATCACTGTCCAGGTTTACATTTCGTACAGCAGGTTGACGAAAGTGTGGAATTACTGGTAATGTATGCTAACTTTTTTGGTAGAACCGTAGATCAATCAAATGAAAGTCATCAATGATGAATGATATGATCAGGATATATTATTTTTCTTCAATAATGAACTGATATTGATATCCTGTAACAAGTCATACATACTTGCTTGAAAATGATCCTAGTTAGAACATACTTGACTGATTTGTTTTTTCTTAACCCTTACCTTAGTTTTATTTCCTTACATTACCTTTCCTACTAACCCCCAACTTCTAGCTGTATAACTCCTCGTGTTCGGCCTAGTGCCCCCGAGAAATGCCAAGAATATCCGCATTAAGTGACTTTCTTATGGCGTTTGTCTAGAAAGGGTTCATACAACGGTTCATAATCATAGTTCATTAACTAACGACCAGTATGACAAGAAAAGAACCTTACCTCATGAGTCTTTCCGAAGTCCATAATTGCAGAAAGTAAGAAAGCTGAGTGGTTGAGTCGGTGATTTGGTAAATGGATAGTGCGGGGGTTTGGATCAAACTTGGATGATTTATTTCCTCATCAATATCCTAGAGTAGTAGTAGAAGGCGCGGTGCGGGAAGCTGGTGAGCCAGCCCTAAACGTTCAACCTCCCCGATATCCCCACGAGCTGATGTTATTCCCATGTACTGTATTATTATATGTGATGATACGAAGGTCGATATACGTTTCGGATCCGGTGCTTCCTTTCTCCAAAGCCCTGTCCCGTTCGATTTTTCTGCCGGATTTGTTTCATAATCTCATGTATCTAGACTGATGAGACTTTACCATGTGCGGGCAGCTTAACCATTCGCCGATTGTACTGTACTTATGATCTTGGGTATGATGCATATTACATTCTTTTCAGTACGTACTGTATGTATTGTACTGTACTCATCATGAGGAGTCTTATTCTTCTCATTGCCACCCAACATCTTACTCAACGCCCATCTAAATTTCCCCCATAAAAGTCCAAGAAATCCAAGCGACATGTCAAGGTCATGAAACGTAAGCATGTAATGTACAGTCAAGGCGCAGATTCTCTACCGTTGATTCTCTTGAAGATCAAGTGTACCATGAAGAGTACTCAAAGTAGATATGAATCTTACATGACCCAGCAATATGGAAAGTTTAGTTTCCATTTCGTACTTTGAAAATAGTACAATGTAACATTGAAATACTACTTCGCGCCGGGGGGGAAGAGGGGGGTGTGAAATAGGCATGCCACCCCTTCCTTGCTGAAAGGTCAATCAATGGATCTAACTGGAGATGATGTCCCAGTACCACTCTATCGGGAAAATTTAAGCCCTGTCAATCATATCTCTTCAAAGTTCTCGCTACCTGAAAAGCTTCCTTGAAAAAAAAGCTAATGATTCTGAAGGAATCAAATCACCAAACTATTTGCTTAGTAGCATGAACGAACCTCGGTGATACAATTTTGATTCTAGTTAAGAGGACTAGTCAGGGGTTGTAGTAGAAAGAGAAGGCTGAATACCAGGATTCTCCATACAGGTATAGATATCGAATATATAAACGAAGCAAGCTACAGGCTACAGGTAACACGGCGGTAGAGGGACCGAACCGTAAATGTCAGAAACGGTAACGCAGGAAAGCGACGATTCCCTGTTGCTTATGATGATGCTATTATCATTGATGATGATCTTTTGAAGATAGCCGCTGCAGTATTGGTATTATTACATCGTATGTAATTTTACTTTTCGTTCTTACCAGACTACCGGTCGAAGAAGGAGTCAAATACTAGTACTGTACCTACTTTGATCACGATATGAAGACCCAGCATACAATGAAGGTACTGTACATATAGGCGCTTACAAAATATTGGATAAGATGTGGCAAGGCGGGATAGGTTGGCTTTAAACATGTCACTTGGCTAATCATACGAAGGTACATCGTAATGCTTGGAAAAGTCAAAGCATTCAAGCATTCACATTGTATATGCAATATGTATGAGTCCTCATATTGGGAAATAAGAAGTACAATCAAATATATGTAAGCGTAAGCTTTGAGGTTGGATTGTCGTTAGATTCCACCGTTCAAGTTAGTTAAGGTTGGGATTTCATAAGCAGAGCCAAGAAGAGTCATCCAGCTAAGGGAAATGAACTGTTCGTAAGATAGCATCTACTCCGTACGGACTAGATATCGGTCAAAGGCGAAAGCGAAAGGAAATGGGTACTATTCCGTGAGTTCCTATATCGGTACAGTTACGATAGGTAGATCGATGATTTTGTGTGATTCCGAGGAAATGACCAGGTTGGGTTGGAAACGATTCGATTTAGCTTTAGTATTAGGTAGGTATAATTCTGCCAAATTTCTTACCGGACCTCCCGTAGATTCGTAGCTGCAAGCTACTGTAAATGATATACTCGTACCAAGGTACAGCACGATACTCGCTCATAGTCTAAGAACTCGTATATCAGGTACTCCATACAAAGTACCTAGTAATAAATAGTTTAACAATACTCTATTTTCATAGCTAGCTATCTATTTATTTTTTATTCTCCGTGTTTTAACTAAACTGAAAGGATTACAGTACTGGTGGTACTGGAATGATATCTCGGCTCAGCTTTTGAGCTTTGAATACGTAGTTGTGGGCGTGGATATGGTAATGGATCTATGAATATATGGATATGGATATGGGATCATAATCATCATGGATACGGTACGTCAATTTATTAAGAAAAAAATGGGCAAAATAGGGATATCCATACCAAATGTCATCTAGAAAAATGATGAGATGGGTCTTAGAAGGTCGACGATCGGGTCTCATCAATAAAATGACAGCTGGAGCCGCGCAACCGGTAAGGTTTTGGTAGGGACATGGATTGTAGAAGAAATGAAAAGCTTCTAGTGCAAACCAAGTTCCATAAAATCTTAAAAAGAAGCAAAAACTGACGAAGATCTATATTCGTATGGGAAATTTAAATGGAGTTTTCCTATACTAGGCTTTATATAGGTTTGTTTCAATCGTCGAAAATATACTCGAAAGGGGATGTTGGAACTTGGATCGGAGATGTAACAAGCATTATTATTCAGCTGATATTCAATCAAGGTACGCAATACCATAATATGTAAGTTTTGCTATGACTATCTTGTGGCTAGGTTTAGATGTCTAGTCTCCCATGGAATTAGTTAGTTCTTCTAGTCTTCTAGATGTTATTTACCGATAGGAGATGAGAGATTGGAGCAAGTCATTTTTAGTTCCAAGCAAACCTTAGTTTTAACTTGAATCAGTTAGATGTTAAGGTGAGATATGGATATCTTAATATGAAAATTAACTTGTATGATGGTAACTATCTTTTCCCCTCTCTACTTTTCCCCCCATTTCCTTCTCTTTCCATTTCATGTACAATTTATATGGCAATGATGGGGGTTAGTTCGAAATATCAAAGTACAACAAGGATTTTAACAAGGGGAAGTAAGTGAGAAGGATGACTATGTACTGCATATTGACTGCGTACGTACAGTAGTCTCTCAATTGTTTAAAAAAGATTGGAAATCTCGTAGGGTTAAGCGGTACAGTAGGGGATTAGGGTTAGATGCGGAGATATCAAAGAAATCCTTCGGCAATAAGCCGAGAATGAGCATATGAGCATATGAACTATTCGCATGAATATGGAGGGAGGATTCAGGATTTCAGCATGAGCATGATTTTAAGTTAATTATGGAGAAAGATGGCAAAAAAGAGTATTTAGAAGAAAAGAATGGGTCATAGAATGTTGCCACGTTTTATTGTGGCAGGGCAAATATAAAATTATATTTCTGTTGCTACTAGCCTACTACTACTGTATCTGAAATCTTATGTTACGGTCCTGATATCCTATTTCGTACGGAGTATTTCCATATCCATATTTATATCAAAAAGGATAGATAGGGCATGACGATCATCATAGAAAATGAAATCAGCTCTCTGGCCTCTAAGGGGTTTTGCGGTTTTGTGTTGGGAACTATCCTGTAAGTCTGTCTGTATACTAAAGTAAGTAAGTACCGGTAGTTTAGTTTAAATTCTTGACCGATTGTTCCAAACCTTCTCAATCAAAAGAGAAAGATATTCCACTTTTTTCCCTTATTGAACAAATTATAATCCACCAAATACATCAGAATTTCACCAATAATACAATAGAATTACCAGTACTGTATACGGAATTTTGAGAAGCTCGCAATGTTATCCGTAGAATGCGAGGAAATGCATAAATACTGTATATGGAATTAATTATGGAAATCAAATCTATGGTTGGTACTTCCGTATCTCAATAGTGTTTCCAAGGGTATGGTAAACTAGAAGTATAAATTTTTCTTGTGTTACCAGCACTAGCTCTAATCGACTTTGGATCATTAACTGGCGTCAAGGAGTTTCGGGGAAGAACTTCCTAACGCCCGTCGGCACCAATCCGATAGATTTTTAAAAAAAAAGTACGTATTTTGTTCTTTTTATGTTTTTGCCTCTTGATTTACTTTTATAATTTATATAGTAATAATTATAATTAAATAAAATAAATAAAATAATTTGTACTTTGATGTGATGTGATGTGATATGATATTGAGTTGGAAGGAATACTTACCGATTAGACCTTGTACTACATAGATATATTGTTAGATACCTAAAGACTTTAGATATTAAAGATTATACAATACAAGTTTCCTATACTAGTAAAAGATAATAACTACATACCAACATAGATGACTTGGTTGGTGTGCTCAACAAAAAAATGTTCATCCACCTATCTAATCCACTCATTCACCTCCATCTCATCACTTCATCACTTCATCACTTCATCATCTATCCATTCACATAACAATCATCATACATAATTCATCACTACATCTAACAGCTAAGGCAAGTTAGGTTACACAACACCAACAATAACAACTGTGCTGTGCTGTGCTGTACGGGACTCATCATGCGCTCACATGCCTCACTATCTAATTATCAACTCAAGATTCAAGATACGTACACCTTATTGAAACCCACAAACTATTTGGTTGGTTAGTATCCGTACGGAGTATGTACAGTAGTTGTTAACTTTTTTTGTTTGATGATCAGGATCCATTCTTTGTGTTACCATAAAATTATATTATCCTTAATAAGTAAATACCAGATACCAAGAGAGAAAATAAAAAAGCTAATAATTAATAAGGGAAAGTTGTTGCGCTTGAATCCTCTTTACTGCGCGATGCATTGGTGCATTGATCTAATATGGTCTCTGCACTGACTGCTGCACTCTGCACTGGGCGTTAAAATATTTTAGTTTGTGATGGATTGATGGATACTGACTGGTAGATAGATGGAAAGATGGAATAGATGTATGGCTTGCATTTTTCTAGAAGGAAAAGAAAAAAAGTATATATGGTAAAATGTATCCACCAATCCACAATCCGGCTTCTTTCCTATTACCTATCAAAAGATATACTTATAAAATTATAATTAAATCATATAATTATCTCCATTTT
Organism: Rutstroemia sydowiana; assembly: GCA_000812895.1. NCBI lineage: Eukaryota > Fungi > Ascomycota > Leotiomycetes > Helotiales > Rutstroemiaceae > Rutstroemia > Rutstroemia sydowiana. The sequence goes on along the minus strand of JWJB01011017.1, from coordinate 3,767 downwards.
ATAACTCTTGTACAAAAATCAAAAATCAAAAAAAAAGGTACCCATAAAATCACTTACAACGATGTTCCTTGAAGTTATTCGGACTTGTCTATACAAATTTAACAAATTCTTAACCTTTTTTAACAACTCTTTTCTATTTGACCCGAGACATAAATGTGTAACCCTTTCATTCAAAGCAAATCCTATTTTTTTCATCTTCACGCAATGTAATATCAATTTTTTGATACACCGCCAATTCTACCCGCTACCGTATTCATTTCAATTTCAATTTCATTGCCTTTTTTTTTTCTTTGTTGACTGAGAAGGTTTTAACTTTACTTTTTGAGAAACCTAACTCGTGATGATCGAATCTTGATTGTTAAATCTTGGAAATCCATTGCCTGGGGGGTGGTGATGAGTGGAGGAAGAAGGGGGGCAGTGCAGTTTGCAGTACTGTATGAAGGTGCAGTTTGCAGGAAAAGGAAAGTTCAAATAATTTGGCCATTTGTGCGGCTTGTCCGGTGATGAATCCGGTGTGGCATCATTTTTTTCCGAGAGCCCAACTAACATAACGTCAAAAAGTACGCAAGTACCAAACTATCCTTTCATTTGTCCCATTTACGAAATTTCATGGTATTTTGTTGGTATGATTCTTTACATTCCCCCCCCCTTGAAAAAGCAAAGCATGGAATTTCTTGCTTGCCCATGTGGCAGTTCGATATTTTTCTCATGCCGGGCGCCGGGCCCAGTAATGGGTATTCCGGATGGGATCCGCAGCAAGATTCAGGAAAGATTAGTGTCAATGCTATGCTTGCTGATTGATTGATTGTTCTTCGCGTGGTACTTAGGCTCGGCGAGCAAATCAATCATATCATATCATCTGAGATGAGATCCACCCTACGATATAGAATATATTCACATGGTCTTATTTTTACTCCATTTAAGGGCGGCTACTCCGATAGTTGGGACAAGAACAGAACAAAACAGAATCAGACCGTCGGATGTCGAACGATTGAGAAATTGGGCGTCACTCACTTAATTTTCTCATTCAATTTGTTTCCATTTTTCATGGCATGGCATGGGTTGAATAAGTCTTATGGGTCCAGGAACAGTCTTCCGGTGCAAAGACCTTACATATTGATATATTGGCGGCTATGTACATTTCAGCACATACAACATATGTGCCGAAGAAATTTTGAAGATCGCTGCTGCATTCTTTCCTCTCTCGCAATTTAATACGTCAGCCCTGAATCGTTGACCGTGTATGATGCTGACGGAAAGCTGTAGCCAATGCTGCATTTAGTAGTTGAGAGCATATCTTTGACCAGGGCACTACCGCTTCGTATTCTCGCTGCGTCAAAAACGAAATATACGATACATACAGTACCCAGTTTCAAACTTCCCAGCAAAAAAGAAAACCACACTTAGATTATATGCGTGCGTGTGTGCGTGCCTCTGCCTGCTTGCTTTTCATTATATTGATATTGATGTTGTACATAGCAACCAATAACATTCGATATATCTGTACCCATCGACCCATTCCATTTGCATTCGCATTCACATTTGCATGTACAGTATTTCTCAATTTTTCAAGGTACAAAAACCGGCAGATAAAAGACTTCAAAAACAAACGAGAAATTAAAAAATAAGTAATTAACGTTCATGCACACTTCTACCACACCACATGAAATCTTTAGAATTAAATCAAGTCAGTCATTGATGGCTTGCATCATAAACCAGCTACACTACTGCAAACTGCGAGATGCATTTAAGTTTAAGCAAGATGGAGCTGACTATCTACGATCGTATATACTACTCTAACGTAGTAATGCAGCGCAGCAGCATTTGTTTTTGTTTTTTTGTTTTGGTTGTTTTTGGTCCGTACGTAACTAGTATATTGTACCTCATGCAGTGTTACCTACACACTACTCGTACATATATTATATTCTACATATACATCGCATATGCAAAGAAGGTCATGCCGTTTCTTTCCTGCTTTCCTGCTTGCTTGATTCTCTACGCATCTGCGCAGCCTAGTTTCACAACGCGCTGGAGACCACGAATTCAAGCGATATTGGTTGGAATGGGGGATTGGGGATTTTTTTTTTATACAGGTGAAAATGCATTGGTAAAGCGGTACAACGTTGGGCATCGCCGTTTTTTTTTTTTTACTTACTGCATTTTGCTTTCGCCTTTTGCCTTGTTTATTTGGGAGGGTGTTTATCCACTTACAATACTGCGAGATTTGTTGATTGATAGGTGTGAAAGATAGATAGGTCTTTTAAGTGAAGGATGGAGTGAGTGAGTGAGTGAGTGAGTTGTATATATCCTAATGCGGTAATAGTAACGGGCTAAGAAAATCAATTCAAAGTACGAAAATAACGCCATTCCATTTCCATTTTTATCTTGTGTAGCATAAGTCACATAAATATAAATCTCTAATAGCAAGTATGTCTTCCTTGCTTCCTTGCCTCCTGCAGAACGGGATAAATCGTATCGTATCGTATTGTATCGTATTGTATCGTATCATGTACTAGTATCCAGTTGGATAAGTTAAGCGGACAAGCCCAGATTTCCGTAGGCCTGCCGGGCAAATAAATAGGACCCCCAAAATCAAAAATGAATGCAGGATTCCGATTCCGTTGCAGCGGAATCGGAAAGGAAAGGAAAGGTGCCTTATGGTAAGAGTGGTGGGTGGGATGTTAGGTGTGGGATGTGATGGGGTGTGGGATGTTAGGTATGGTGGTATTGATGGAGGGATAGACACGGCACGTCATATTTTGTTAGCGCATTTGCATTTAGCTTTTCCATGCGACGCTGAACCTTTATGGTGTGTGTGTACCTTACCTTGCCATACCTTACCTTACCTTGTCCTGTCCTGTTTTTTGGCAGAGTGAAAGATGAGATGCCGATATTTTGCTAGGAAATTGGGTTTCTGTGTATCTATGTACCTATGTACCGCTAGGTGGACGGGAGAAAGGGGAAGTGCAATGATTGAATGATGGATACGTACCGTACCGTCTTGATTTCATGTTCCTTAGTGTATGTACTCACAGAGTGAGTATAGTATTTTTATCCTGAGTATCATGATCTGAACTGATCTATCTGGAATCACACTGTTTTCCTCACCCACTGGTTATTTTTCCTATACTACGGATACTCATATCATATATATCATATATGTTGTGTCTCATGGGCAAGTAAAGACAAAAGAATCGGATCAGTTTTTCTTTACTTTCTAATCTCTAATTTCTAATCTCGATTGCTGGTATCTTCATCGAATGGGAAGGTGGGGATTTGAAATGATTTACTTTGGAAATACTGATGTATTGGTATGCTATAAAGTGCAGTGTTACAGCCTAAGAAAGATACCTAATTGGTATTGTACATACAGTACAGTAGAATATGATTTGATATGTACCCAACCGAAAAGCCAAATTGTGGGAATGGATGGATAAAGTAAGGAAGCGAAAGCGAAAGCGAAAGTAGGGATGGAAGCGGGATGGATGGATGGATGGGCGATGGCATATTGTATGTACTGTACTGTAGATGGAATTGATGGATTGATCTTGTGTTACGTGATAGGTCATCTTTATGAGGGGTGTGGTGGGGGGATTGTTTGGATGGATGGTGGAGGTTGATGTGTATGAGGAAGAGGATGAGGATGAGGGAAGGAAGTTGGGTGCGTGGTTTGTGGATTGATTTGATTTGATTTGCTTTGGATTGGTTTGAGTAAGTGATGGGTGGCGTTACTGTGATACTGTGATATTTTAATACTTTGATACTTT
>JWJB01011016.1:0-13505 GCA_000812895.1 Rutstroemia sydowiana | reverse complement strand
AGTGCTCCAGGAGAAGAAGGTTTCTGAAGAAATCGAAATACCCTGAATGATGCCCATGATTAGGTCTAAGCATTCCGAGACATCATATCCTCCTGCCAAGGTCATTGAAATTAACCTAAGACACCGAGTCTCTAGTCCAAGAGTAGTATAACCACCAAAATATGGTAGCTTGTAATCTTGACTCCTGATTTTAATATTCCAAGATCGAGTATCCTCTCCAAGGTTGTCAACTCTCTCATCTGTCATGAATCTTTGTGCAAAGTCCTTCCATACTGATAGGTTGAGTCGGAAATTGCAATTGACCGACATGGCTAGACTCTCTGCAACTTTGTCAATTGCGAGAGTTCGGAAGTCTTGGTGTAGTGAATCCTTCCTCACCAAAAGGAAATTTGTGAAGGCATATTTCCACTTGAACCGGATTCGTTCCTTATCTGATGTCTTCTTTGCGGCTTTAAGCGCCCTGTCAGATTCCGTGCGCTCTTGGATTTCCTGATCGTGAGCCTCTTGTTTCTTCTGCAATTTTTCATCATATTCCTCCTTGGCTGAGTCTTTAGCGGATTCAACTTGAATGGGTAATCTCTGTTCCGCCTCACGTATCTTTTCCATAGATTCTTTCTCCGCCTTCGCAATCCTGCCTTTGGAAGCATTGTCTGCCTCACGCATCTCCGTGGCAGATTTATTTTCGGCGGCCTCTCTCGTTTCTCTGGATTTCTCTTCTGCCTCACGTATCTCCGTGGCAGATTTCCTCTCGTTGGCCTCTCTCGTTTCTTTGGATTCTTTTTCATCGGCAGCTAATTGTCTTTTGGCGGCCTCTATCTTTTCTTCGGACTCTTTCTGGGTAGCAGCTATCTTTTCTTCGGACTCTTTCTGGGCAGCAGCTATCTTTTCCTCGGACTCTTTACGGTCAGTATTTACTTTCGCCCGATCTTCTCTGATTCGTTTCTGTGCTACATCTATATTTGCATTTGCTCTTGCGTACGCTTCTTCAATATCTTCTTTAGAAGTCTGCTCAAGGTTGTCAAAGGCCTCTTGTAACGAATTCATCGCGGTCCCTGCCTTCTCATAGTCCGCCGCTAAAAGTGTATACTTCTCCTTATTGAAGTTTATCTGGTTGGTAAGCGTATTATTTTCCTCTTCTTTTGCGGCAAGTGTATTTCGAAGTCGTTCAATCTCGGCATTGTTGGATTCGATGGTAGCATCCCTCTCCTTCAATGGTTCATCCCGATCCGAAACCTTTACTTCCTCCCAAAATAGGAAAGACCTTTTTTGTTTTAATTCTCTTGCAGTAACATTCTTTTCCTCTTCGAGTGTCTGGATGGTTGTTTTCTGGTTCGATTCCGTTTTCCGTAACTCATTTACGTTCTTCTTTGCAGTTTTGGCTGATTCCTTGCTCTCTCGAAGTCGCCTTTCCAATCTTCCAATTCTCTTTTCCTTTTTCCTGAGTTCGGTCTCTGCCTCAACCTTCGAGGAGGTATACAGCTTGTTCAACTCTTTGAATGGCTCATATATTAGATCAAGCGTCCTGTTTTCAACCATCGAACTACAGGTTTTCTCCTTTTCGACTTCCAATCCTTTTCGAATCTGGTCAAGTTGCTCCTGGAGGTTATTGGCTTTCGCTTCCGACTCCTTCGTTCGAATGTTTTCTTCTTCGTTGTACTTTTCTCGTATCTCGTCCAGTTCCTTCTGGACCGTTTCCAGTTCTTTTTGCGTCGCTGTGTATCTGGATTTCCAGTTGTTGGCTTCCTTGTTCAACAGATGTTTTTTCAAACTATCACTGATGTCTCTGGCAGGATCCAAATTGCCCTGGAAAAGCTGTACGACCTCTAGTGCTTGTATGAGTACCTCTGGTGGGAATTTTGCTTGGGCTATAGCAATGCTGGAAGGCAATGATTTCTGTAATGTCTCCGTCCAAACTTGAAGGTCAGTCGAGGATTTGTGTAACTGCTCGCTGTCATGTTTTATCTCTTTTATTGCTGTATCGTACTGGCGTCTCTGGTTGCTGTATCTATCCATTTTCTGCTTTGAAATTGTTGCTTCTCCGGTGAAGGCTTGCATATTTCCACTAACTTTTTCTTTCGCCTCGAAAAGTTCGACTAGGATTCGATCTGTTTCTAATAATTCTTCGTCATGTATCTCATCGAATAGCTTTGTAGGTTGAATTATAGGATCGGTTTCTGGATATAAGGACATGTTTGCGAATTTGATTGTGTATTTGTGATGTGAGTGTGGTGAGGTTGAAAAGTAATCGCGTTTGCGAGATTCATAAAAGGGAATTAGGCACGTATGCACGTGTTGCCATCAGAAATGAAAATATTTTCGATAACTTCTTATTTACTTAAATCTTCAAACTCTTCCTTACCAACTTATGATTTATCTTCTATTGAAATGATATGATCTACAAAACTAAATGCTCAACTTTCATCCAACGAAGCAAGTTTTATAGGAAATACAGTCGTCAACATCACATTTCAATCTTCAAGCCCTTTTGAGTACTGTAAATCAGATTTAGAAAACACATCGTCCATCTTTCACATAACAACTGTAACTTGTAAACCATTTTCTAATGATTCAATGTTTTTCTTCAAGTTAGGAATGCGTTCGGCTGGATGCATGGTGTTGGCATGTTACGGTGGGTAGGTTCTTGGTGGGTAAAAGTCTTCATTGTGTTGAATTTCAGAAAGGCACTTTACGCAGTAGAACAAAGAATCACCACTAGTTTGTAAGGAGTGAAATACTAACTACAATAACCTGGAAATTGAGGAGAAGTAGAACCTCGCAAATCAGGAAAATGAAACATCAAAAATGAGGAAAATAAAGAACTCGCCCACTCCAACCACCATCTTCTCACCATCTAAACTTCTGCATCTTCTAGAGAGCTAAATTGATTGCTCCCCTCGGAATTTTCATCCGGTTTTGTTTCCGGATTTCCTTCCGGCTTGTCTGTCGGCTTTTGCTCTGGTGCTGGTGGCTTGGCGTCGTCTTCCTGCTTTGAGTTCGCAGGGATAACGCGTACTACTTTTCCCTTCGTCAATTGCTTTTCCAGCAAAGCTATATCTTTGTCTAACTGTCTAGCTTCAAGCTTGTGCTTTTTATCTGATTCGGTGTCCTCTGGGAGATCTTTGTCGACAGTTTCTAATTTCACTAGGCCGTAGTCAAACAGCAACTTGAGACGCAATCTCTTCTCTTTCAGAACGTCTTGGGATCCAACTGATGGATCGTCGACGACGTTTCCGGTCTGCGAAGCACTTGGTGCTTGTCGTTCTGGCTTCTTTTGTTCTGGAGCAGGAGGTGCTCCAGTCGTCTGGTTATCTGGCTTATTGTTGAGCGAGAATGATGGAAGGCTCGGAGTTTTGGAGAGATCTAATCCCTTCCATGCCTGCTTGCCCTTCTTTCGCTCGGTCTCTGAAAGACCTCTCTTGAAATAGCTTGCCAAGTGGTCGTATTTCTCTGGTATGGCAGTCTCTTTGTTCTTGATCGCGTCCAAAAACAAAATAATCTCTGGATGGGACTCTTCTGTCCAAAACTGAAGGAATTGGAGTGCTGCGAGTATCTTCTTTTGCCACCAGACAGTGAGATCTCGGAAGAGTGGAAGATCTCCTGGCTTTCGCTTATCTCTGAAGAGGTTCTCGTATGTTTTCTCTAGGAACTGTACATAGATGACCAAAGAACGCTCACCATCTATGTCGCAAGCAAAACGGCTAATGTGCACGCCCTCGAATGAACTCTGTACCTGGAATACCCAGTCTCCACTGGGGCCAACTAGGCTTCTGATAATGCGTGAGTTATAAGGCAAAATAACTCGGCATGGCGGAAGGCCGTCTACCCCCAATCTAATGGTCCATGTATGCTTTGAAAAATCTTTTGGAATCCCTCTGCCGTAATGGCCGCCTCTTGGTGCTTGATTTTTATCGCTTTGGTTTCGATCAATCGGAATTGTTTGACCTTTGGCGTCCTTTTTAACAGGGTTGTTGGCGTCGTCGCCGTGGGCCCAAGCGGAAGTCGCGAGGCCGCCTTGTTGCTGCTGTTGAATAACTGGCATACCCGCTTGGCGTTGGGTTGTCGCTGGTGTTGCCGTCGAGGCAGTGCGGCTATCGAGGCTCATTTGCCTGAAATCTTCGACTGCCTTCTGTGTCTTCATCTTCTGTTTAAAGTTTGCTGCTGCAACTGGTTTTAGTTGGACCAAATCATCCCAATCCTGTTCTGACAGGCCTAACCAATCTTCCCACTCAAGCCATTCATCTGGAATTTCTCGTGTCGATTTCTGTGGTGGCTGTGGTGGCTGTGGTGTCTGGGGTGGCAGGGAAGAGTAAAAACTCGATTGCCCTGAAGATGCTCTGGGTGCAAAGGCCTCACCAGTGTATTGGCCAAAGCCCGAAAAGTTGCTTGTTGTCGAGGGCGCAAAAGGTGATTGCCCAGCGCTATATGGGTTGGGCGTCGAGCCAAAAGGCGCGTATTGCCCATAACTCGATTGACCGTAGCTCGATTGCCCGAACGGTCTCGAAAGTTCTCCTTTTGCTGTCTGTTGCAAGGAAGAAAACTTTTGTTCTGGTGATGTCTCTGGGATGGCCGGTAAAGGTCTCGAAAATGCTGGTGTCTTCTGAGCACCGATCTCTGGTGAGAGCAAAGCCTCATTTTCCTTGATGAATTCTTCTACCTCGTCTGTATTCCCTATTTATTTGTCAGTTTCAATCCATCAATTTTTTTTCACAGAAAAATACTCACAAAAATGAATGCAAACTCTTCTTTCCATCTTAGGATCAAATTCCTCATCTGTGAGGTCGCCGGATTGGCGTTTCCTCTCGACTTGCTCGTGAATACCTGTGACCACACGAGTCCATTCTTTCTCATTGATCTTTACTCCTAAATAATCTTTTTTCGATCTGGCAATTTCTCTGAGTTTCTCCAGATTTGGTGTTGAAAACACCATCGTTTGTGCGTTTTTTTGTACGTTATTTATGCGTTATTATGTGATGTCGAGTGAATTTTTTTTTGATTTGTTGTTGGATTGGAAAAAGAGAGGAAGAGAAGAAGGAGGGGGATTTACAAAGATCTGGGTATACAGTAGTGGGGTAAAAATGCACTGTACCTTTTAACATCATCACACTCACATCCAAACCACTCAATTAAGAAGCAATAAACTGGGCTGATTATGATGGTGATAGCACATCATATGGAGCCGAGACGTTTGGCGATTTGGTAACGAGAGAACACGATATCGTGCCAGATGCTCCAGTTGGCAGTTGGTTATCAACTACCAGAATGCCTCCCCCTAGAAAATTTACTGGTTCCAGCAATAGAGATGGGGCGCCAGCAAAGCGACACCAGAGTGAACATTCACAGCGACAGATCTCTCATTCCGAGGCTGAGTTTCAGCAACGCCGCGTACCTCAGCAGATTCAACAGCCCAAGGCGGATTCTCAACGAGACATACCTCGCCAGATTTTGCAATCAGAGTCAGAATTTGAACGAGGCGTACCTCGCCAGATTTTACGATCCGAGTCAGAATTTGAACGAGGCGTACCTCGCCAGATTTTACGATCCGAGTCAGAATTTCGACGAGATGTACCTCGCCAGATCTTACAGTCGGAGTCAGAATTTCAACGAGGCGTACCTCGCCAGATTTTACGATCAGAGTCAGAATTTCGACGAGATGTACCTCGCCAGATTTTGCAATCAGAGTCAGAATTTCGACGAGATGTACCTCGCCAGATCTTACAGTCAGAGTCAGAATTCCGACGAGGTTCTGCACCTCGATACATCCAGCAACAAGAGCCAGAATATCGACGAGATTATGTTCCTCGTCAGATTTCACAATCAGAGTCGGAATTCCGAGGAGGTTCTATACCTCGCCAGATTCTACGATCAGAGTCAGACTTCCGACGAGGTTCTGCACCTCAACAAATCCAGCAACCAGAGCTAGAATATCGACAAGATTATGTACCTCGTCAGATTTCACAATCAGAGTCGGAATTCCGAGGAGGTTCTGTATCTCGCCAGATTCTACGATCAGAGTCAGACTTCCAACGGAGTCGTGGAGAATCCACTAGAGAACTCCAGCAACCACCAGAGGACACGCGGAGCCTTTCGGACCGTATGACACTACCCAGTCGTCCTAAACCACTCACCGGTATGGGGGCACTTGTCGAGCAGGCGGTAGCGCGCTCTGAGCGCCCTATTGGACCAAGAAAGGCCGCATCTCTGCAAGATAATAGATACGACTCGTGTTGGACTTGTGGTAGTACAGATGGGCATCTGGCACCTAATTGCCCACAGAATAAATGCAGAGAATGTCACCAGAAGGGACATAGTAGCGACTACTGTCCAAGGACTACTTGTCAAAATTGTGGTACACGAGGCCATAAAATTTTGGTTTGCGGATTTCTTCATTAAGAAGAGAGCCAAGATCAATACAGCGATTGAAAGCCACTCATGACCCTGGTTTTGAACCAGGCTTCTTTACCATCCTTATTTACGAGGTTATACTCTCCTTATTTACGAGGTCGTACTTCTCCCCGATTTCGAGGTTATACACTTCTCGATTTCGAGATTCCACTCTCCTTGATTTCAAGGTTACACTCTCCTTATTTACGAGGTTATACTTCTACTTGATTTCAAGGTTATACTCTCCTTATTTACGAGGCTATACTCTTCTCGATTTCGAGATTCTATCCTCCTCATTTTTGAGGTTTTACCCTCTCAATTGTATGTAGTATTAGAGTTAAATTTCAATAATAAATTATTTTCCATTTTGCACCATCTGAAATTATAATAGCTAGATATTTCATCACAACTTGATGTTATAATGTGTATTTCTAAGTGAAACTGTAGACAAGGTCTTTCATACTCTAAGATAAGAAATAAATGGAATCTGGGGAATAATGTACGTAGGAAAGTTTTAAGGAATTTATGTCAAGTTCGTTAGAAGTCATAAGTCTGGACAACCAAACTACAGCCCTAACACAATCAAATACCTGATCAGGTTGTATGAAACGTCACTCTTCATCATGCTACCTCTTTCAGGCCATACGTTGTCTCTTGCGGTTAGTGGGGCCACTACCATCATCTTTGGTAACCTCACTGACACCTTCTTCGTCATCATTGTTGGCATCTCCGTCACCACCACCACCTTCATTGTCATTCACTTCACCCTCCTTCATATTCTGCTCCCCCTTGGCTTGGTTTGTTGATGACATGCCAGCGCGTAAAGCATCCTTAGGATCTAAAGACGGTTCTGGCTCTTCCCACTCGAAATTCGCATGTTTCGCCTCAGCATGCTTTCGACATCCAACTACGGTGACGTATCGAGAATCACAATGTAAGCACTTGTACGGATGATGGCCGTAGTGAACCAATACTTCGTTACGGGATAAGGCTCCCAGCTTGGTTTTCTTCTTCGCTGGGCCGGCCTTGCGGCCGGGATGAAGGGTGAGGAAAGGTACCTAAGGCAATGTTAACACCGATGTTACAATAGTACAATATTAAAGAGAGAGGATGCACTTACTGCCGGATCCATATGACTAAATGTGGAACCAATCTCGGAAGTCTCCACCCAATTAACATTTCCGTTCTTAGTATGAATTCCAAACCAATTCTGAGAGTAGATGCTATTTCGCAACTTAGTGTACTCCTCGAATCTCTGATGATGATCATCATTCATTGCCGGTACGGAGTTTCCATCCAAAGTTCGCTGAATACGATCGATGTTTGGCGTTGCGATCGTCCCATCATTTTCCACGTACTTATGATAGTTAGCAATGTCTGCTGCCGTCTTAGGTGGTGTGCTGGGTTCAATCCGACAAAGAGTTGCATGCTCTTTGGCAGCAGCCATAGCATGCCACTCTGCTTGCGCGGCCTTACTACCAAACCCCAGTACCGATTGTGGATAGGATTCTGGGTTCCTACGATAATTGCTGACAGGTTGGTAGATGTCGGGGACCTTTGTCCGGCAGATCTCTGGGGACCGCTTCATGATTACGTCCTTGGGATAACCAACAGCCATGCAACGGCCTGTAATGTACTTTTCTGGGTCCAGCTCAATGTCGTCGTCTACTAGAGATGCTCCACGAGCAAGGTCTTCGGCAAGTGTAGAAGGACCGATACTAATGTGTGGCTCTCCACCATTGAAAACCATCAACGATAAATGCTCCCATTGTACATATGTTCTAGAAGCTGTAAGGATCGAACGACCTGCATCACTTCCCTTGGGATAATTCGATAGGTTGCATAGCGAAGTCCATCTTAACCGACTATCGGCAGCATCCACATGTAATCCTCCAACTTTGCCAAGTGTTCCTTCGAGAGATGTAGTACCAAAGTCCGAATAATTAATTTGAAGAGAAGCTGTAATGATCAGTGTTGTGAAGTAACTAGGTTGAAGGAGCTTACGTACAAAGAAGGTAATTTCCCAAGCCACCAAATGTCAAGGGAACATCAATATCCGCCTGTTTCTTTAGTAAAGCAAGTTCCTCTTCAGGTGCAGATGTCTCTATCGAAGCAATCATAGCTTTAGCCATGAAGCTCATGAACCTGAGTAGATATTCCATGTTCGCAGGCAAGAGCATTGTCGTATTGAGCGCAGCCGTTCCTGCTTCCAGTCCTTGGGGGGTTACGAGAAATCCTAACCTGTAGGCTCTTCGTTGTTGTCGCTTTCCTCCTCCGAGGATCAACTCAAGCTTGCTTTCTTCGGGCTCGTTCTCGTCTCGGAGCATGGCCATCTTTTGTGCTTCTTTTAGCGCGGCATGTCCATCAACGTCCTCGTCGCGGAAGGTTTCGGAGTTCATAAAGCGGGTTGTAAACGTATATTTGTCCTCAGTACCCATGAACACACGCACGCCAGACTTTAGACGTTTGTAGTAGTTGGCCTTGTCTTCTTCTTCGGTATGAATTCCAGGTTTCTTTAGGTATCTTGGAGATTTTTAGGGTCAGCAAGGGGCGTAATGATGTGGTTGTAGGCGGCGACTAGAAGCAGTCCTTTCTTATCTGACTGGGGATATTTGGATGGTGGCATACATACACTGCAATCTCCGAATTTATGGCAATAGCTCGATCTTTATTGATCGGGCCACTTGCAGGGAAATTCGGCTGTAAAAGAATCCGGCCATCTCCAATGTTGAGATGTTCTTTGAAATTGAACTCTGGTGGACTTGTGTTGGAAGACATTGCGCTTTGATTATTGATAGCAAATCAAGAAATTATAAAGCAGGAATGTCGTGGTAAAGGTAACTTTGAAGAGTAAGTTGGTTTTATGATCAATAATAGAAAAATAAACACGGGACCAGGACAGGAGCTCGGACCTACCAAAAAAATTTCAACTTTCAAGATTCATCTAACCCTATGCTTAGTGAATCTGTATGACATTGAGTGATAGCTGATAAGTTTTACACAGCATTAGATGGCAGCTGATAAGCTACCAGCCTGGGCAGTTATCTGTACTATTGTAAAAGATGTTTGGAGTCTGATAGAATTTTTTGAGGAATAATGAGGTCAAGAGAAAGTCCTTCACTGTACAAACAAAGAAAGATATTCCATACAGTAACTTTAAGTTAGTTTTATCGTAGAAACCTCCGTACAACTTTCATATTGAAGATCACTGTGCCATAGTCTACTTGTGGGGTGGGCTGAGACGCAGATTAGTATGGTAAATCTGGTATATATGGAAAATTAGATTGATTAATCATCCAGAGTGGTATATATAGAGTATAAAACGTTTTTTTCAATTGTGCCGATAATATATACATTATTTGTAGAGGGTATGTTTCGTCTTGAGCGCCATTTTGGGAGACCTCGGTAAATAAAGGGGTAAATAAACTCAACATTTTCACCTAATGAATCGCAAAATCATTTATTCCATGTTACCACATCAATAACCGTAAATGTTTGATTATTGTACTAGAAACGATTTGCCGCGAATCTGCGCTCTATCAACTGTAGTAAGTGCCAGGTTTTCAAGTGCTCCTGGTTGTATGGTAGATGATTTTAGCACGGAAGGTTTGTATTAGTTCGTTCATTCACTACGTCAAAGTTGTGAATATGACGGTTCGCAAAGTTACTTTTGAATAGAATACGGTACCTGCATAGAATATCGCCAAGCTTTTAAGAATTAGGTGAATGATTAGCTATCAAGAATTAAATTAGAAAAGAAAGACTTGTGCTAGATTGTGGAAGCTGCGACACTTGTATGGTTTATAATGACATATAACATAAACAAGCCAACGCATTATACATCAACAATATTACTGTGAATCAACAGAGACCTAACTTGAGTTTGAGCAAGATTCTTCTAGTTTGCGGTGCATTTTAAGCCGGCTTATTCACAAACTATGGAATCACTACATCCTAGCCCGATGGTGCCATGACAACGAGCAATCAGCAAGGAAAATACATAATGTTTTGAAGTTTTGAAGTTTTCCTCTACGTTGCTCATCTGATTGTAAAACGCATACAGTCCGATTCGAAGATTGATCTTGCCGGATAACTGCTGATTATGGGGCATTGCATTGCTACATGAGGAATCCGCTTCTATGTTTGCTTATCAATGACATCCGGTTGTTGAGCCTCTCAATTGCTGGTCCATAAATAGAGGAAATAGTTGTTTGGTGTTTGATGATGTAACATGAATGCTATTTCGATGGACTGCTGTTTTTCTATATATTCTACCCCTCCCAGTAAGTATGGTAATGGAAGGACTTGTACACTACCATCCTACTAATATTCCATAGTGTATATATAGGCTATTCCATCAAATCTTATAAATAGTGTGAATCAGACTTTCCCATGGTTCAATTAGTCACTGTTTTATTCACCATAAGATGGCCATTACTTTACAATTTCGAAACATATCTTTGTCCATAGAGTAAGGATCATGACACCATGTTCATGTGACTATCGAACCACTATCGAACCACTATTAGAATGCTACCTAAGATGGGATGACAGTTAGAATTTTCTTTGTATAGCAGTCAGTGATATAATAAAAATTCAATTTGTTGTCCTAATTTTAAAAAAATTGATGTAGCACGGACCTCCTCGGCACAGTAAATACTTTCTTCAAATCCTATTTTCAAAGACTCACAATCCTTCCTTTGATTCAACTCCCAGTCTGCAAATTCAAGTGCTTCTAAATCGCTACCTTTAGATCTACGCCTACCTATACCTCTCCAACAACCACAAGTCCGCGATTGCAACCTCTTCGAACCCGTTACATTTACACTTCCACGACGACGCCTACACCTTAGCATCCCTCTGCAATCTATATTCTACATTTATTACCCATTGATTTTGAAGCCACAATGTCTTCCTTAAACGATGCGGTTTCGGAAAGTCCAGAATACAACTACTATCCCGCAGTGCCAATTAATGGCTACGATGACCGCGTATTAGTCGAGCCGAGATTTGATATAACTGGACCTTTAAACACAAAGCGGGCAATCTACGCGAATTCGGAGGTCCCGGAGGCCATGAAAGCACTGGGCGAACTTACGCCATTCGAAGACAAGCAGTCTCAAGTCCACCACTGCAAGAGTGGGCAGAAGGTATACGTTGGAAAGAAGGACGACCCAGACCCAGTTTTTACAATGCTGTGGCTGGATGAGAAGGATGTTAAAGAAATACCCACCGTCTGGGAACCATATAATGAGCTTCGGAAGATAGTAACCAAACGAGGCTGCGATACAACCTCCAAGATGTCGGCATTCGAACAGGTATTGAATGGCGGGCCTAAACAAAAGGTATCTTCTAGAACATATCCTTTGGGGTTCACTGTAAATCCAACCCTTAGTGGAATCAGTGGAGCCCCTGTGAATAAGGCCATTCTGGAGCAGTCTAGCCTTGTCGCCAGAGTTACAGAGCTAATTGCCACTGTTGCGTCGGCAGTGTTGGAAAATACTGCTCCAAGAGATATTCTTGAGCACTTGAATAGACAGGCAGAGGCAGCAGCGGCTCTAACTTTTGGGAGCGAGAAAAATAAGTACTTCAGTAAGTCGATCACTGCCGGCTTGACCTCTCGTTACATTGCTAACTACAACTAGCCACTGCGCAATTCAATTACTCGGACGCAGATCAAGTATCTTTGGAAGTCTCTATTGGAGAAGTAGGTGCATTACACGTAGATGCGCGTGATGACCCTAAGAGATGGACAGTACTGTTGAGTCTGTCCAATCTCCCTCCGGGATATTGGCCAGGACGGACAGTCGTCACTTCTTTACGGTGTTACTTCGTCACAGCACCAATGACGATAGGCATATTCAAAGCCGTACACCCACACATATCCTTCGGCCCAGTATCCATGGAAGGCTCCAGCCGTTCTCCTTATCAGTCTTCGTTACCCGGAAGTGAGTTCCTCGACCCTGCCATCTACGTCGAATGTAGGTTGATGGTCGTGTGCTACCCTAAGAGAACTATCATGCACGAATCCCCTCGTCTCATACGTCGCAAGACTCCGGCTATCTTGTGTGGTCCCGATGGGCTCGAAAGCAGCCAGCCTGAAGCACTACCGGCAGCATTAACGGCTTTTGGGACAAAACGGCATCAGTTCGAAACTCTTGCTCGTTTGGATGCCTTTGACCGTGCAAAGGCAGCACAAATGAATCCCTCAGATGTGCTCCCTTCTGCATCATGGTTCGCTGAAGGGCGAAAGTGGATTGAGGATGGTAAAGTCTTCACACCGGGCACCGATCGCATACAAGCTGTGTTAGATGCAAACTGCGCGGGGGCAGACCTTCAAGAAAAGATTTGGGCAGATGCCTACGAAGCTAAGGTTAAGAGCGGCCTTTCACAAGTATGGTTCGAGGGAAACCAGAAGAAGGGACCTCATGTACTGGTGGGCATCGATGCCATTGGATCAACCCTAGTTGGCTTGAATCCATTGGAACCCACCAAGCCCTCAGGTAGTAAAGGCAATGCCAAAAAAAGACCAGCGCCAAGTGAACAACCCGATAGCAAATTGTTCCAGTGCATGGTTTGTGATAGGGTATTCACAACTGGATACAGTGTCCGAGCGCACCACTTGAACGTGCATAAAGATTTGGAATATGTTCGTCCGTCGCGTGGCATCGACTCATCGAAAGCGAGAGCACCGGAAGCATAGTTACGGAGTGAATTGATTTGGGCCAGTGGAGGTAGTTGTCAATATCAATGAGTATTGGACACCAGCAAGGCAATGAATTGTTTGACCTTGCTGTATTTAAGAATTCGCGTTAGAGTACAGGGTAAAGCCCTCATGTTTCTCTTTGTAAAATAGTTATAGTAGCCCTCCACAGTGCATAAAATGAATGATTGAGTCAGCAGATTATGCTTTCCCATGATGTTGATAATGTGAAGTGAATGCACCATAAATCATGTCTTAAAATGATGCTGGAAGACCGGATCTGGCTATCAATGAAGCTGTATAGACGCTCTGCGATAGGAACGTCAATTTTGATGATAATTCTGGAGACAAGGTAAGAAGTGAGGGCTAGGCCAGCGGCGCTGCCTATTGTCTTGGCTGGCCACGCGTCAAAAGGATTCCC